>APFE031418452.1:92747-103376 GCA_000404065.3 Pinus taeda | reverse complement strand
GAGTTTGAGGAGTGGTAATTCTTGCCAATGCTTTACAAGATATGGTCGAATTCATTTCTTCTTTCTCTGGGGTTGGTTCTTGGTGTATATCCTCTTCTTTTGATGTTTCTTGATCCTTTTCTTCCTCCTCTTCATAATCTATGTAAAATAATCTCTTCTCAGCACACTTACGACCTTCAATGCATTTTCTATCACAATTGTCATAAAGCCCTTTTTCTCTTTTTTCTTCCAATTGTTGTGGTGTCATCCTTGTAGGTTGTGGATGGCTAGGAGAAACAACACTTCCATGTTTATAGTTCTGAGGGGTAGAATTCCTTGTTTCCATAATTTTTCTTTCCACTTTTCTTGCCAACCCGAATGCCTTCTCTAATGAATCAGGTTCCCAAAGACGAACCTCATGTTGAATGTTATCCTTTAAAGTTCCTATGGAGACATCAATCCTCTGGAAGTCCTCAATGTGCTCTGTCATTGAACACTTTTGTTTGAGATTTATCAATTAGCTAAAGAAGGTGTTTCTTTTTGTATCCTCATAATGTCTTATCATTTCCTCCGTGAAAATTGACCACGTGACAAGTGGTTTACGAGAACAAAGCCCTTTATACCATAAAAATTGATTCCGTTCTAAATAATTTGATGCAATACATACCTTTTGTAATGGTGGTACACCATGCAGATCAAAATATTTCTCCATCTGTAGTATCCAGTTTACCGGATCCTTGCCATCAAAGTTCCTCATCTCGCTTTTTCTTGATTTTAGGAGCTCGATCTTGAAACAACTGTAACTCTATAATTTCGGATCTTCCAGTTCTCAAATCACGACCTACAGTAGTACTCTGCGTCCTCTTTCCAATTCCACCAGTCCGATCGAAATTAGATTCTCCAAGAAATAGTTATGCACAATCTCCCAAGATGACCTGATTATACACCTTTTCAGAATAGCAAACTTGTATGACGTGCAACATGTCACTGTTTTGACCTTTGGATCTATCAAATACACAAAAAAACTACAGCCTGTCCTCTTTTTGTAACTTCTTATGAAATCTCAATCGAATCCTCAGAGAGAAAGTTATGACGATTTTCCCAAGGTCACCTGTTTAAGATGTAATTCGGGAGTCTGCAAAAACCCTAACTTCCTCAAATCATATATCCGAAAATATAGTGAGACCAGATCTGAAATTTGGATCCAAGGTTTAGAGCGATTTCGACTCAAATGGATTTTTTTGTAGCTTTTGCAACATCGTAGAAAACAAGTTATAGCGAAAATTCCATGATGACCTGTTTGGAGCAGCGAAACCCTAGAATCTAAAGCTCTAATACTAAATGTTATGAAACTAGCTCACAAAAAGATAGAAAAGATAGATCAACGCATTAGAAATAAGCCTCTTTGAGGGGGAAACCTCCTTTACATTACACAAATGAATAATTCTTAGATGATACAAATGACAAGACCTCCTTTCTATACATAGGAGTCGAAGGGGTCATAATATAATCAGAGAACATAACAATAATAATGTAAGGGCACAATAATAACAATAGTGGGATTCTATGGGGCACAAAAGTAACAATATGGAGACTACATGGGTATAACAATATAATAAGGGGGTTGTACTAATAACAATATGGGGTTACACTAGTAGTATAGGGGCCTAACAGGTCAAGGAGGCACTAAATAAGTACATGTTTCAGAGTCCTTGGATTCAAACAAAGATTCTCCTCATTCAGAGGGGGGCTAAGAACTTGCTTTGGTCTGATTAATCCAAATCTTGAAGGATGGCAAAAGGTGCATCGAAGGAGAGGAAAAAAAGAAAAAGAAAAAATCAACACAAATGGTCATATCATATTCGCTATTTGGCATTTTTCAGCCACAAATGTTCATATTTCTGCTATGGTTGTAAAGTCGTGTCCTTTTCATGACTCACACTGTATACACACTATGTGTGTTTACAAAATTTGTATTTCTATTAATAAAAATTACAAGTTTTTCTTGCGAGAAAAAAAATATAAATTATGATTTAAAAAATCTTCACACTATATTTCTAAGAATTATATTGTTGTATCTGATAGCTAAGACTCTCTGCCATGATGTCATTGTACTCTTCCAAGGTAGCCATGGTATAACCTATGTTGCTTTAGAATAAGTTCAATGGTAGCACGACAAGTCATTTTTTGCCATATCTAATTTCAACATCTAATGTTTAATGATGTATGTAGTTATATATGCTGTAGTTTAATTATTCTACATTTTGGAGTTTTTTTGGGAATATATTTTGGTCAAATTTACCAAATTTGGATGGGATATGTTGGAACCACAATTTTGAGGCATAAACTCTACATAATCCAAATGCATAATGGTTTTTTCAAGGCGTTGAATCCATTTATATATTCAAAAACATATTTTAAACAACAAATAATCATGACTCGACCAAAATTTGTTTTGTTGGATTCCAACAAAAACTCCAAAACATAGAGTATTTAGACAATGTCATTATATATATATATATATCATATTTTATATAAAGCTATATATAATATTTTAATTACGTCATAAGGCGTTTTCCCTCTAGGAAGAACTCCCCTGGCTATTACGTTGGTGCAATCTACACCCTATGATTGATTGTTAGACAATTAAAACATTTTACACCGTTGGATCCGGACGGATTGAATTTTCAACTGATTCCTTGGTTTATGCGTCTTAACCGTATGTTCAACCGTTGAATGTTTAGTTGTAACCACCTGCTCACATGCGTGTGTGTACTCCATTCTCTTTATCGAAGTATTAGTCCAATGGAAACTCAGTACCTACTACATCGCCTACTTGATATCCTCCAGTGGAAACTATATCGATGCCTTTAAGCCAAATAGAGAGGATGTTTTTTGCAACTGATGGACTGACCTGTGCCTCCATCCAGCAAGAGACAGGGATTTACTTGGAGAAAGAAGCCTCTGTCCAACAAGAGCCATGGATTTACTTGGAGAAAGAAGCCTCCATCCAGCAAGAGCCAGGAGATGTAATGAAGTTATCGCTTGGTTTTATAGACGAGGTAGTGGGGATCCTTTCTTCTGTATTTCTTCATTGAAATCCATTAAGAAGTTTGTTTGTGTCTTTTAACTAATTTGAATGAATATGTATTTTCTTTTGTATTTCAACTAGATTTAATGTTTTGAACTCCATATAACAGAGCAGAAATTATCTTCCGAGGATGGCCGAGTGTTTTCAAAATTAAAGATTTTACTATAGTATGAACAATGTGTAAAAAACCGATTTGATCAAAGTGAAGGGTTTACTTTCCTATCTGGATCTTTGTACCCCTGGGAAATTTTTTTTACACCATGGAATTTCTTTACACCCTTGTTTAAGAAAATGTGCATAACGAAGGTTATATTGTTATTTTTTTTCATTGTTCGTTTTAAAAGAAAAATGAGTAATTTCTCTTCCTCCAGAGGTAAAAGTGAACATCATCTTTATTTGATCAAAACAATCGTCCGATATAGCAACATTTTTAATATAAGAACTTCATTATATGGAACGTTATATCTTAACCAAGTTGTCTAACAAGTTGTTCGCATACCATAATGAATTATTCAATACTTCAACAAGCCCAAACCTGTACGTCTCAATGCTCACTAGTGTGCAAGTTCCCTGGATTTCACCTCTGTTATGAAAGAAACAAGCTTACTTCGAAAATAAATAAGAACGTCGGTATCTTGCTGAAACGAAATCCTGAATATCATTACTGTAAATTCAAGTACATGTTAATTTCCTTTTCTCAAATATTTGGGATAGAGATGAGCGATTATGTAGGAATTCACTTCATCTGCAGAGAATGTCTTTGAAACGACATCCTTCAACTGTTTTTCTCCTCCCCCTAACTTGAACCGACAATGAGATGAGGTTGCCACAATATGACGGTTGAATTCACTTCATTCCAATTACCTTGAGCAATCTTCACTTCTACCATAGTGTATTCCATTGCACTACATGCTGGATAATTCATCTTGTGAAGTTGTATTCAGCGGCACTGCTAGAACTTTCTTCTACCAATCTTCACAGGCATGAGAAAAAAAATAAAATCAAAACACAATGTTCAGAAGGGCTGAGAAGCAAAGCATGCAGTAGGAATTTAGATATTATCCACAATATTCAAACTTTAAATTAATGACCAAGATGTTTAATGGTTAATTTTGAAGTAATCTGGCCAATCTAGAGAATATCTCATTCTGTCAACCATTTAATCATTTAAAAAAAAACAAAAAAATTATAGTAAAATTCCAAATAATCTAGATATAAAATATAGAGATAAAGAATAGCATGACCACATTTGTGCCAACTAATCCATTAAAAAAAAACACTTATTAAAAATTTGTATCTAAATCGCTTACCTTAGCGCCATCGGGTAAAAGGGATCGCAAGACTTCGAAATGTGTATTAACCTCATGTACTTGCCAATACATATTAATTATGAGGACTTAGTTTCCTTTGCTTGTCCAATAACATAGTTTCCTTTGCTTGTCCAATAACATCGTGAATGCAAAGGAAAGGTTGTTATATATATATATATATATATAATATATATATATATATATATATATATATATATATATATATAATATATATATATATATATAGTTGGCAATAAACTGATACCCAACTTAGAAAAATAAATAATCGTTTACCATCTAAGCTCTGATTTCAGTGATAGTTTCAGTAGATATCTAATCATATAACCATGCTACTCACTTATTCACAAGTTGAGATAAAAAAACCACATATATTTGAACTTTATGGTTATGTTTAGATTGAGGATTTCTAAAATATTTTGAAATTGAATAGACAAATAATACAACCATTGTACCATGCTATCAGTCACAGGATGAGATAAAAAACCACATATTTGAACTTTATTGTTATGTTTCGATTGAGGATTTCTAAAATATTCTGAAATTTGATAGATAAATATATACTTTTTCCTTTCTTATCGGTTATATTCCAAAATCTACCATCAAATTAAGTTCAGCTCAACATGATTTTCGGATTTTTCACCTCATTATCATCTAGGCTATCATCAAGGCTTTCAACTAGTCGTAGTTGCAGCGTTTGTTCCATATTCACTTCGTTTTCCAGAAAGCCACCTTGCTACATTAAACTATGTATATATCAGGTGGGTGGCCTAAATTAAACGAGACCATAGCAGATTATGAGCTAACCCAAAAAAACAAGTACAATGACTTCAGAGGAAATACATTATTGAGATTATTCTAGCAAAGTGACTTCAGAGGAAATACATTATTTAGATTATTCCAGCGAAGTGTATATACTTTTGATGCCAAGGAAGTGCGTGGCATCTTTACGAACTATTTTAAACCCTTTGTTATCTTATATCCATATATATTTGGATTTATTTTCAACATATACTAAAATCATTGTCTACTACAGAGATCTATCTGTATTGTCTATTTTCTTATCTTATATTCATATATATTTGGATTTATTTCCAACATATACTAAAATCATTGTCTACTACAAATATATGTCTGTATTGTCTATTTTCTCTTAATTAAAAAAAAAGAAGGAAACAACACCTTCATGCTCTTGCTACCAAGGAATCGGGGAGGTAATTTAGAATCGAGGAGGTAATTTGATTATATAATTAATATTGTTATATAACCAATATTACAAGATGCTTTCATGTAGAAAATATTTTATAACTCCGAGAATCTAAACTAGATAAAAAGAAGATGACAACAATTTAAGTAAAAAAAAATGATAACAATCCATGCCACCACTCCACCTATTATCTCTAAAATTAATGTTGTCTTTTTGAATAATATCTCAACATTATTTTTATGTTTCATGATGCAAACAAATATATGAAAAACATAAGATATACCTCTTATTTGTGGACATGAGAGCTTACTGTGTCTTGGAGCAATAGAGAAATCTCATAGTTATCCTCCTTTTTTCCCACCTTTCAGACATTTCTCCTTGTGAAATTTCACATTCATGGAGGAACAAGATGTCATGCATTCTAAATCCTCATTTTTATCACAAGCACCTCGTTTTCTTTTAGAAACTATTGGTCCTGCTCAAACTCAATATCCTCCGCATACAGAGGTAGAGGCAATTTTTGAGGACTAGACAAAGCATCCGAAGCCATGGAAAATTTTATTATCTTATGGTGTATATAATGTTATCACTCAGGTTGTTCCCCAAAACTTGTGAGAAAAGGGAATATGGCCGAGGTAACCACTAACCAATCTTTTAGATGCAATTTCTAGCCAAACTGCATCCAGAGAGGCCTCTCTCTACATAATTTAACTTTGTTTATTTGAAGTTTTTATGCTAGCTATGATGTGCAGAAGTTTGTTTTAAATGGGTTTGGATGGTGATTTCACACAGAGGTAGGATGCAAGTCTGAAAGAGTTTATTCCATTGGGCAATGGAGTCTATGAAGATGGATTGCTGAGTGTGTTTTTGTGATGATGTGCAATACTACAGAGCAAGATAATCAATTTTGGAAAAATATTGAGAGCTAGTGATTGATGGGATGTAGGCCAGGGGATAAAGGGCAGTCAAGAATCCTTTATCATGGTGGCAGGGGGAAGGTGCTTGAATATTTTCAAGGAGCAGTGAAGAATTCCTTGACAATTTTCAGAATGAAGGAATTAGTAGAAACAGAAGCATTTAAGAATTTCTATTTATGTTAATTGTGAAGAAAACATAAATAACAGCAGGAATTGAACACAGAGTGTATTTAAACAAGTTATGGGCTATTCTTTTTCCCTGTTGTTAAGACTATGGAACATACATGAAATTTGCAAAACATAGAAAACACAAATACACAGTTTAGAATAACTTATTGTTCCAAAGAAAGACACAGGAATTCTGTAGCAGAGCTCAAAATCATCAAATCCATAGTCAGAAGGTCCAACAGCAATGCATTTCAATGCCCTTTGTATTAATAAATATCTAAGTTACAGCGCAGTTCAATAGGAGAATCACCAACCTCGAATACATTCCTTGGGGGCGTATTTATACAAAAAGAGAGTTTACAAAATATCTTGAGGATAAGATAAGGAGCAATAACTTCCTTCAGCTACTTTGTCAGAAAAATAAATGCAAAAATAAAGGTAGGAGTTATTGTGGTTGTGCTAGTTGCTTTAACTGACAAGATATTTTAGACTTTTCAACCAGGAATTCGGCTGGTAGTTATGTCCTTGATTTGCTTTCCTGCGTTGCTGTCCTGATCAGTTCACCTGCTCTTCATTCATCTTTAATGTGTCCTGGTCCTCGCTTGAGCTCCTTCCTTCATATCTGCCACGTGTCTTGCTTTTTGACCAAGTGTACATAGGCAAAAAGATCCAAATTTACTTAGGCAAAACTTCCAGCATACTTTGCCACCATTGTTCTGAAGGCAACTGATGTCTTTGTATTTTTACAAGTATTTCATCAGCATCAGTATACCTGTAAAAGTTAGGCTTGACTTCAAAAAGATGATTTATTTCATGTTCCATAAAAAACAAATTCTCCAATTTGTCATACAAGCTCTGTCCGGAAGGAGGTCCTGTGTCTTCTGAGCTGCTGGATGATGCAGTGATCTGATTTGTTACATACATGTTCATCCGATGAGCATACTGTTGATGTGATAACAGTTTTTGATTGCTTGTTACTAAACTGGGTAGACCCTTCTGCTGCAAGTTTGTGAATTTCTCTGTGAAGGCATTAATATCCATCTGCATCTCTTGACACTTTCTTTCCAAAGTTTGTATAAAAATTCTCATTGTTAGCACCTTCTTTATTGTCAAAATGGTGCCTGTCCTGTCAGTGATCTCTAAAGTTGCTAATTGTTCCTTAGTATTGGTATTCAAAAAATGGATGAGCCTATTGGCCTGCTCAAGCATATTTCCTAATGATGCCCTGGCCCTTTGCATTTGCTCTTGTGCCCTTTCTATTAGTTCAATTTGTTCATAAATTGTCTGAATTGATCGCCATTGGTCAGTAATGGACTTGCCAATCTTGGTCCACAAAATCATTTTAATGTTTGCCAGAGGTTTATGCAAGGTGAGATCCTTTTCCAGTGATTTCACCTTGTTCTCCAGGGCCTTCACCTCTCTGGTCTTCTCTGCCACTGTTATTTTTTATTTGTCATAGCTCACTTCTAGCTTGGCTAGTCTTTCTTTTGTCTCTTTGAGTTCTGACATTTGAGCTTCTAGCTCTTTCACTGCCTTCATCATTTCTTCCATCCTCATGCTGGTCTCAGGCTCTGTTGTTGCTGCTGCTGTAGCATCTGTAGTTGCTGTACCTGTTGTTGATGCTGGCTCAGTGGGAGGGATTGCTGTTGTGTCTGTGGGGGGAGAAAAGACAATTGTTGGAGCTATTTCGGGTGGTTGGGAGGTTGATTCTCCCTGCTTAGTTTGCAATGCTTTCTCCAACTCTTGCTCTGTCTGCATTAGCCTTTGATTCATTCTCATCAATAAATCTATGACATCCTCTTCTGCTTTTTCTTGTGCTAGTTCTGTTGTTTGTGGATGCATGGTGACAGGTAGCTTCAATTGCTTTCTAAGGGCAACAATATCTTCCTCCTTCTTTTTGATCAATAATTTGATGCCCTTGGCATCCTTGGATCATGTCCCAACTCAACAATTATTTCTTCATGTCTTTATTCGGTTGTCTTTGGCTAGAGAAGAGATCTTCTCTAAATCCAATTGAGCAGATGTATTACTCAAAGACTCTTTTAATTGGTGGGCCAGCATTGCTTTGTCTGCCAGTGTAGCATAGACCATTTCACTCGTTTGTTTGTGCAATTCTATTTGGTCCATTGGGTGTAAGTTGTTGGCAAGGACCTCTAGATTGGTCCTTATGTAGTCAGCTGCAAACTATGGCTGCTGAACCTTGGGCTTGAAATGACTTAAAGTCATTTTCTCCTCCTTGATGTCATATGCCGCCATTAGTCTATGCTATTTGGAGGGTGTCATCTTAAGAAATTGATCATATAACTGGATTCTTAGTGACTCATTTTGAGCCTTAATCTCCATGAATGATTGTTTGATGTCTGATGATTTCTTGGCTTGTGACCTTGAGGAGGAGACTTCCATTCCATGCTACCTCTCCCTTTCTTGTCTGTGAGAGCTAGCGGAAGTCTGTTGGCTGATGGCCCTCTCGCCTCTTGTGCTTTCAGTGATGTCTTTCACAATGTCCTCTTCAAGAGGATCTACCCTTTGCCTCTTGGCCTCTTGCTGTTCTGTTGACCCACTTGCAGGTGTGGTCTCTTCTCGGTCTCTTTTCTTACTTCTCTCCTTAGGAAGAGGAGTCTGCAGTGCTGGTACCTCTGGTGCTTGTGTCTGTAGTGAAGGGGCTTGCCCTTGACTGTGTTCTTTTGAGGTAGTAGGCTGTTCTTCCATTGTTTCCTGTTCCGCAACTACCAACTCCTTGCCCTTTGTTGTCCCTGTTGTTGGTCTAGTCCTTTCCTGGGCAACCTGTTGCGCAGTTGTGGCAGTTGATGAGCTTTCCCTGGTTTGCTGTGGCTTTTTGAAATACACCTGCCCAAAAGAATCTAAGTCAAGAGTTTTTTCCAAATCTTTCATGGTTTGTTCCATTTTCTCTTCCTTAGTTAACTCTTCAACTAGTGTGCCCTCCACCCACTCATCTTGGTTGGCAAACTTTTCTATGTCAGGGATGCTGCAATGTTCATAGGGTGCCAGCCTATATTTTACCCTTCTTGCATTAATGAAGCCACATGAGTCATAGGGTACCCACCAAAAGCTTCTCTTGAGTCTGAATGTTTGACCCAATATTTCATCAACATCCTTCCATCCCTCTTTCTTATTCATGACAAAGGGGCCTAACTGGTCTCTGAGTTTCAACCAGACCTTTTTCTTTGTGCTATGGAAGTGACTCAGATCTGAATTGATGAATTGCCTGAAATATTCCAAGGCAAACACTCTCATTGGCACATATCTGGGCAACCTATAGGGGCATAGCTCACAGCCATATATCCTCATAATAGTGTGATTCTAGTAGAAGTACCAGTCACCTATTTTATAGTTTTTGGAGAGCTGTAGTATCTTTTGCATATCATGTGTCAGTCTAGGAGGAGGAGTTCTCATCAAGAGAGAAGAGATTGGGTATACAAATAAATCAACAAACTCACAGTAAGAGTAGGGAGAGTTGCGAACATCATGAAAGATTGGGGTCCAAAAATCACAAACCTCCTTTCCCCTTTATGGTCCAATTTTCTAATGGGGAATTGGAAGATATCTGGCTGGTAATATAAGAATAGATGATAGATATAGGATGAGTATTTAAAGGTTCCCTCCCTGTCCAGCCTCAACAATTGGTCATGTATCTTGTTGGCAATAAACTTGGCATAATTGTACTTGACAGCAGGGGGCTGCCTTGGGGTAAAGATAGACATCATAACCAGTATGGTTTCATCAATATGCTCACTTGTCTTGAACCCCAACACAAAATATATCATATCAACAACTAATCTACCCATTTCAGTGAAAGAGGCATAGTGAAAAGGAGGTGGCTCCTTAGGCTGGCGATCTGCCCTCATGAACACTTTGGCAATTCTGGTTATCTCTGAGCTGGAGAGTTTGGGACCTTCATCCAGCAAGTACTTCATGGTA
>APFE031418452.1:54052-83769 GCA_000404065.3 Pinus taeda | reverse complement strand
TCTCTGCCACTGTTATTTTTGATTTGTCATAGCTCACTTCTAGCTTGGCTAGTCTTTCTTTTGTCTCTTTGAGCTCTGACATTTGAGCTTCTAGCTCTTTCATTGCCTTCATCATTTCTTCCATCCTCATGCTGGTCTCAGGCTCTGTTGTTGTTGCTGCTGTAGCATCTGTAGTTGCTGTACCTGTTGTTGATGCTGGCTCAGTGGGAGGGATTGCTGCTGTGTCTGTGGGGGGAGCAGAGACAATTGTTGGAGCTGTTTCGGGTGGCTGGGAGGTCGACTCTCCCTGCTTAGTTTGCAATGTTTTCTCCAACTCTTGCTCTGTCTACATTAGCCTTTGATTCATTCTCATCAATAAATCAATGACATCCTCTTCTGCTTTTTCTTGTGCTAGTTTTGTTGTTTGTGGATGCATGGTGACAGGCAGCTTCAATTGCTTTCTAAGGGCAGCAATATCTTCCTCCTTCTTTTTTATCAATGCTTTGATGCCCTTGGCATCCTTGGGATAATGTCCCAACTCAACAATTATTTCTTCCAGAGTCTTTATTCGGTTGTCTTTGGTTAGAGAAGAGATCTTCTCTAAATCCAATTGAGCAGATGTATTACTCAATGACTCTTTTAATTGGTGGGCCAGCATTATTTTGTTTGCCAGTGTAGCATAGACCATTTCACCTGTTTGTTTGTGCAATTCTATTTGGTCCATTGGGTGTATGTCTTTGGTAAGGACCTCTAGATTGGTCCTTATGTAGTTAGCTGCAGATTGTGGCTGCTGAACCTTGGGCTTGAAATGACTTAAATCATTTTCTCCTCCTTGATGTCATAGGCCGCCATTAGTCTATGCTGTTTGGAGGGTGTCATCTTAAGAAATTGATCATATAACTGGATTCTTAGTGACTCATTTTGAGCTTTAATCTCCATGAATGACTGTTTGATGTCTGATGGTTTCTTGGCTTGTGACCTTGAGGAGGAGACTTCCATTCCATGCTGCCTCTCCCTTTCTTGTCTGTGAGAGCTAGCGGAAGTCTATTGGCTGATGGCCCTCTCCCCTCTTGTGCTTTCAGTGATGTTTTCCACAATGTCCTCTTCAGGAGGATCTACCCTTTGCCTCTTGGCCTCTTGCTGTTCTGTTGACCCACTTGCAGGTGTGGTCTCTTCTCGGTCTCTTTTCTTACTTCTCTCCTTAGGAAGAGGAGTCTGCAATGCTGGTACCTCTGGTGCTTGTGTATGTAGTGAAGGGGCTTGCCCTTGACTGTGTTCTTTTGTGGCAGTAGGTTGTTCTTCCATTGTTTCCTGTTCTGCAACTACCAACTCCTTGCCCTTTGTTGTCCCTGTTGTTGGTGTAGTCCTTTCCTGGGCAACCTGTTGCGCAGTTGTGGTAGTTGATGAGCTTTCCTCGGTTCGCTGTGGCTTTTTGAAAGACACCTGCCCAAAAGAATCTAAGTCAAGAGTTTTTTCCAAATCTTTGATGGTTTGTTCCATTTTCTCTTCCTCAGTTAACTCTTCAACTGAGTGTTTGGTAATTAGGAATAGTGGGTAGTGTTTTTTCTTAACGCAGCTCCAATACTTAATAAGAAATCCTATGATATGCCTTCACCCAAGCTTAGTTCTAACTCGTCCCTATTTTTTGCAGAGTCTGGAGTAGTTGATGAAGTTTTTTTCAACAAGATCACTGTTCTTAATTGCTACAGGGAAAAATAAAAAAAAGGAGTATGCACACCAGACATGCCACAAAAAGCTTAAGGTATTCTTTCTCTGTAATATGCTCGACGTCTTACTTCTTCACCGAAACTGTTTTTTCCGCAGAACCTTCACTTTTCAACCGAAAGCTATAGGAAGTAAGGTTTTGAATTCCAAACTTGTCTTGTGTCCTTCTCCATGGTTCACAAGTTGTGAACTACTTTGTGTTCTACTTGATCTTCACTGAACTTACAATACCCACAGTTCTGGGATCCATCGAGGATACAATACACACAGTTCTGGGCTCCACCGGGGCTGTAGTGATATCAGATCCGAGCTAGGTTCGGCCCTGTAGCTGCTTGCAAGGAGAGACGTTTATAAACAAGAGAGCTGATCCTTATTCTGTGATGTTTTGAGCCCTTAATTCGTCACCTGCCTGTGGATATATGTCTTAGAAGGCTCCTCTATTGTTTCTTTTGTTCTGCGGATAATTGCATTCAACAAACCATGTAACATATATACCAATGTGAATTAGAGAGACATGACAGTCGACTATATGGGGAGTCGACTTCTGTTGGTGGAGCCGTGTAATGCGTCCAACATCAAGCAACATTCAACGTGTATCATCGTTTTGGAAATACTTTGTTGTTCGATATTTTTGGATTTATTTATGTAGTGTCCTTTTTTTTGCTATTAGCAAAAGTACGCAGAGGTAGTATTATAATGTATTTAAATAAAAGTATTATGGTAAAATGTTAAGGGATGGGTAGCTAAATAAGTGTTATGAGGTTCCCCTTTTTTAAACAAGAGAGCCACTGCCGTGGCAGTAGTCCCTGTCGGGGTCTGCCACAACAACAATACAAACACACCTAACATACATTATAAGACCTTAATTACACTTAACACCAATTTACGCAGCAATTATACTTCAACAACAACCTGAACTTACCAAAACAGAATTAGTATTTGGGAAAGGAGACTAAAATAAGTCGGTTAAGCAGTTGTTCACATTCAGAAATATGTCACGATTGAAAATGTGATAACCACGAACTCGTTTGGTGCGGTTCTTGTCCACTTGTCTGATAAGTTGCAACATTATGATGATGACGTTCAAAAGGGGCCAAATTGAAGAGGAAATCATTCATATTTTTGAAGTGGCCAAATTCGAGAGGAATTCATGGCGGAAGCAAATATATTTGCAGATAATATATATTTTGCACATGCGGTCAACTGTATAATATTGCCAAACGGGATTGCTATTGTTGGAGCTCCAGGTGAAATAGCTGTCAACTACGCCTCAACTAGTTGCAACTTAGATTGCAATAAGTGATAAATTTAATTATGATTGGAACTTAGAATTTAACAAGTGATTGGAACTCAGTAGTGTTGTCGGTAAGTGCAGCCTTTGGAATTGTTGCAATACCACTGTTTCCAACTATCAGAGACATAAATTAGGAAATGGTCTTTTGTATGTGATTTTATGCCAGGTAAAGGTATAAATAAAATTCTCATTCAAGCAATATAAATAAAATTCTCATTCAACCCGCCATTGCCAAACACCCAGACATCCAGCAACATGCAAAACACACAACCACTACGTGTGCCCATCTGCCCACCTGTTCGCACAAGACATTAATAAAGGTTTGTCGGCATGCACACATGAAAAAACACACCACAACATGGGCCCCTCTACTAACCACTTCTCCATACCAGCATACTATCTTCATTACATGTTCACTGGGCTCACTGACATCCGACCCTTCTCCCTGTCCCTCATACTCCCACTAGAGGGTTCTAGTAAGTGAACTGTATGGGTTCCGGGAATGGCTCTATTTCTTTCCATTTTCAATTAGGTCCAAATAAGACTGCAAACTACTATTGCTGAAACTGAGGGCACAATACAAGACCTGATGAGTTTCAGTTTACTTACGTTTTCAGTATAGCACATTCAGCATTTCCTTGCAGCAGATGATGATCGCCTTGCCACTGTCGGCATTGCAGATTGACTACTAAAACCTGGAGGCCTTTAGTCATTTTCCAATGGCGTTTGCGGAGAGTTTGGGAAGAGAATGGAAGAGGAAGTCGTAGAAAAGGTGAAAATGCTTTTCTTGAAAATTTGTTACAGATGAAATTAATGGACTATACTTTGTTATTCTTTAATTGTTGAGTCTTCTCAAACAAATTATATAATGTTAGTTATTTGACAAGTGATTTCCTTGCGATTTCCTTGTGTGCAGAGTGTGTTTTTGGAGATGTTTGAATTCCAAGCCTCTCTAGTTTATTTAGTTACATACATAGCATATACGCCATATTTATATTTTCTTCTTTATAAGCTTATCCATCACTTAACACTGCTGCCCGTCATGACATAGCCTGTCCACACATAACCAATAAAACAATAATGAACTAAATTCATCATTCACACGGGCATTGAATAACATTAGCATGAATGAATGAAAAAATTTACAGTTCTACGTTATACTGATAGCTGAACCGCGGCTTACTGGACTTAATCACACGACTTAATTATACTCGTCAATATTTAGTAGCGTTGATCGAATAAATTACGAGAACGACGTTGAATATCACAGCGGCGCGGGGGCTGGTGTATGTTGTAGGTATTCGGAAGGTGTTTTGCTCTATGCACTGCCTCCTCCTCCCCTTCTCTTCCACAGCCTTCGTAGCCGCGGCGACGTTGATCAAGTGGTGCATCTTCCTGAGAATTAGAGTCCATGAAGAGATCCTTCGTGGTTGAATCAGATGATTGAGATTGGTCGAGTACTTGATGTATGGCTTGGCATCAGCATTGTGGAGACATTCTTTGCAATTCGTTGCAGCATCTCTCGGATGGCTGCTCTCTCCGTCTTTGCAAGTAGTCGCGGCAATCAGACAATCTCTCCGGGTCGCAGGACCGCATTTGCTGTTGCACGCCCCCTCCATACATATTGTCCTCATGGCCATCAACACTGGGAATACCCCAGTGAAGGAGGAGGAGGAGCAGGGCGACGAATAAACCGAACCATTTAAACGTTAGTAGTGTCGTGGAAGCCGAAAAGACACCCATTGCTTTTTGCTTTTTCCGTGTTTCTTCCCGTGATGAACGAAATGCAAGTGTTTTGGTACGAACTGTAATGGGTATTAATGGTGTATTTATGAAGGCCAGGGAAGAAAACGAGCGTGTCTCCTTGCACGTACAATACAACACGACAACACAGAGCGAAACAAATGCATTGCATGCAACACCTCACTCTCCACGTCCCAACCCAAAGAAGGAACGTCATGTCACAATAAAACGTGTTGACGTCTTGCAATATCAAAAAACATTGGTTAAATGGATCAGTACGGCGTATAATTAATCGGCCCCGACAACATTGGTTAAATGGATCAGTACGGTGTATAATCAATCGGTCCCGGCAATAAGACCTCGAACACAAAACTTTGGATAAAACAAAAAACGACGAAATGTTTATTTAAAACATTGGTTAAATGATTTGGTACGCCCAAATTAATATGAAATTGGATCGATATCGATCGCTATAGTCCCACGCTGAGGCAGGGACTAATAATAACTTTTTTTTTTTAGAGTGATTTAATTGAAGGAGGGATAAGAATGGGATTTTAGAACTATGGAATTTAGGAGTTAGGGTTTAATACCTTGTGAATTAGAAAATTATTGTTCATTATTATTTTTTATAATTATGGATTTATGAGATAGTATTTTGATGTGACATTAGGGTAAAGGGTAGGAAATGACATTAACATGCATTTATTTATGCTTTTAGGTTAATATGAGCATTATGCTAAGGTATAGGGTTTCATCACACCTATATATTTAGGGCTAATTCCTAGGGTTTTGATAGAGCAAGGGGATATCTAATATAGCCCTAGGGCTAATCAAGGTAAGGGTTCTTAGAGTTTGCATTAACTAGGACAAGGGTTTCTCCATAGGTCAAGGCTAAGGTTTCCATATTCAACAATGAAATATTGACATCAATGACAATCTTGATTAACAATCTACCCCTTTGTCATTGATGTAAATATTCTTTCCCTTCCAACATGCTCTCCCCCTTTGTCATTGATGGCAATATTCTTTCCCTTCCAACATTCTCTCTCCCTTTGACATCAATAGCAAATGGGGTACCCAGATACTCCCCCTGTCAAGCTGCTTCTTTTCTTCATCAATAGTAGTTCTTCATGGGTATTGTTACCCCCCCTGTGATGGTGCTCTTCCTTATGGAAATGTGGTCCTTAATATATGTGTTTACATTTCTTCATGTGATAAACCAACTCTCTCTGCCTACATAAAATCTTCTATCTTCTTTAGGCAAAAGGGTTGCTGCCTTGTGATCAAGTGGAAGAAATCTTCAACCATGGTCCATTGGATTTGTAAGGAATCATGATCTTCAATGGAGTTGCTCCCCAGAGAAGATTTATCAAAGGATGATTGTCCATGTGTAACTCATAAATGATTTCATAGGGCCCTTTCACGGATAGCTCTGCAAGAATGATTAAGAATCATAAGCTCCCCCTAACAGTATGCATGGTCTCCTTTGGTAGAGTCTCATTATCAAACACTTGGAATATCAAGGATGACTTTATCATATCAACAACATGTGTTGTTGGCTGGAATGTTCAAGAGACTTTCAGATTCAGTTTGTTTCCTTCTCCATACTTGTGTAACTTTCTTTTCTAGCTTGGTTGTCATGTTTTTAGCTTGTTCAGTGACCCAAGTCAAGTTACAATCACGTGCCATATGTCCAATGTTATGGCAGTTGAACCACTCCATCTTGTTCATGAATGATAAATCCTGACTTCTTACAAAATTTCTTCTAGGAGATTGATGAGGACCATTATATTTGTTTTTGTGATATGCCCTACAATCTTTTGCCATGTGCCCAAAGTTTGTACAAGAATAGAAATAACCAATAAATATACGTTGGTACCTGGGAGATGGAGATTTCTTTGATGTATTTATGAAGTCTTTTTGCCTTGGGATTCTTTGATGCTATTCATTGCCTTTTGTATTCTTGACACCATTTGCAAGTCTTTTTGGAGTAGTATTTCTTCCATTAATGCATTAACTCTTCTCCATGCCTTCGCTAGAACCAGGAGCATCAACATTTCTTCCTTACTTCCTCACGCCCTTGTTATTTGAAGTATTAGGGTTTGCATAATTCTTGCTTGAGGATTCACCTATATAGTCGAGACTTGATTTATCAAGGGGAGACCTTTGATGACTTAGTATGTCATCTAGGGTTTGAGAGATTTTCAAGTTCTTATTTAGCAAGTCAACTTCCTTTTTAAGAAATACAATTTCTCCTTTCAAATTTTCACATTCTTCATCTTTCATAACTAGTTGCTTCTTCATTTCTTCCATCATCCTCGTTACTTCATGTGTTTCAATGTTTAGAGAGATGACATTTGATTTTAGTAGGAAAATCTCTTCATTCTTTTCTTTTAGTTGACATGACATAATATTTATTTCTTTTCTGCTTCATCAACTTGTCCTTCTATGAATGCCAAAGCTTTTATCACCTTCTCATCTCCTTGTGCTTGTTTCCTTGCTTCTTCTAGTTGAGATCTAAGGGAGGAGACCTCTTCCTTATATTAACCAATCTTTGCTTCAAGTTTGTTTAAACTCTTGAGTCTTTGTTCAAGGTGGCTTAACAAAGTTTCTTCCCTTTCCTTTGCCTTATCCAATTGATGAAATTCCTCCTTAAGCTTGGTGAGCTCCTCATCTCTTTCTTGAAGCTTGAAAAGGTCAACTTCCTTCCTTCTCTTGTCCTGGTCACCATCTTGCGCTTTCTTCTTAATTTCCTCATTTTCTTTTTTCAAACTGTTAATCTCTTCCATGGTAGCTATAAGTTTAGTTAGGAGATCTTCTTCAAAGTCTTCTTTGCTTTCTTCTTCTTCTAGATCTTCTTTGGCCTTGATGTCATCATTCTTATTTTCAGCTTCCTTGATGGATTTTGGATTTCCTTCTTGCTTTACATCATCTTCTTGACTAGTGGTCATGGTGAATGATCATTTTGAGTGAAGATCATGAAGTTTGTCCCATATACCCTTTTCTGACAAACATTTTTCCAAATTAGTCTTTATAGAATCTGGTAGCCCATTCAAAATTGTCTTCATTGCTCTTGTATTGTACTCCTTGGATTCATCGTCCATCGTGCTATTAGTAATCACTGATTCCCATACTCCAACGCCTTGAGCCATTAATAAGTTTCTCATTCTTATCTTCCATACATAAAAATTTCCATTGAACAATGGAACCTTCCCAATTTAATTGTCTTCGGTTTTCATGGTTGAGGAAGAGACATATTTAGGAGGATTGAAGGCTTTCTTCTTTGGCTTTTCCATTTGTTTTCTAAGGATCAACCTTCAAGACGTTAGGCTTTGTGTGAAGGTACTGGCTTTGATACCAATTGTTGGAAACACTGAAAAGGGGGGGGCGGGGAGGTTGAATCAATATTCCTTTTCAATTGTTAATTTTACAAGTTAAATCACTTATATTTAGAACACAAAATGAACAATAAGAATAAATGTTTTATTAATTTCTTCAATAAATCAAGTACAATATATGTAGGGCTCCAACCCTAGATGAAGACACTGACTTTCAATCTCCCAGGCTCCAACCTGAATTGTGCCAAGCACCAACTTGGACCTCCAAGGCTCCAACCTTCTCAATTTAGAGGCACCAACCTCAAGGGCTCCAACCCTAGATCTGGTTCAGGCTCCAACCTGGTTTCTTGAGGACTCTGATCCTCTAGGACTCCAACCCTATCCTCCAAGGCACCAACCTTGTCTTTTCGAGGCTCCAACACTTGCTTTACTTTGTTAAGATATATTTGGTTATACTTCACAGCGCCCAATGTCTTCTTCAACGAGCCATGTTAATCTTCAACTATCCCTTCATGTAGTCTCCACATCACGTCATCAATTACAACCTTGTATTCTTTGAAGGTGTCACCATTGATATTCATATTACCCAAAAAAGAGATTTCCAAACTTACTCCATGAGAGCTTCAGCAAAGCATCATGTCTCCAAGGGTGCCTCCAAAATATCATCTCCAAGGCATGTCTTCAAATTCTTCAATGTCTTCTCTACTAGACTACTTCAAGGCGTTGCAATAAGTCTTCAAGGCTAGTGTAGGTCTTCCAAAAGTCTGCAACGCTGGTTCAAGATCAAATCCAAACACACTCCAATGTAATTGGTACAAGTCTATTGTCTCTTTTGCAAAATCTTAATACTTACAAGTCCAAGTGTATAGTTGTTCAACATACACAGTCACAACCAGAGGAATAACATTATAGTTTTTCAAAGAACTGTGAACTTGTTATATGCAGCCCATAAATGCTTGTCTACACTTTACTTTTGGTCAGGATCTCTCAAGTCAAACCCAGAAGTAGATTCAATTGTTGTAGGTGAAAAGCCTGAAACATAGAAGAGAGTATATCCTATTGATTGATTGTTTGGCCATTAGGAATAGTGGGTAGTTCCTTTTCTTAATGTAGCTCCAACACTGAATAAGAAATCCCACGATATGCCTTCACCCAAGCTTAGTTGTAACTCGTCCCTACTTTTTGCATAGTTCGAAGTAGTTAATGAAGTTGTGTTCAACGAGAGGACTTCTCTTGATTACTACAGGTAAAAATCGCAGAAAGGAGTATGCACACTAGATGTGCCACAAAAATCTTAAGATATTCTTTCTCTTCAATATGGCCGAGGTCGGTCTTCTTCACCGAAACTGCTTTTCACGCAGAACCTTCACTTTTCAACCGACAGCTACAGGAAGTAAGTTTTTGAATTCCAAACTTGTCTTCTGTCCTTCTCCATGGTTCACGAGTTGTGAAATACTGTTTGTTCTACTTGATCTTCACCGAACTTACAACACCCACAGTTCTGGGCTCCAAACGAGGATACAATATGCATAGTTCTGGGCTCCACCAAGGCTGTAGGGATCTCAGATCTGAGCTAGGTCCGACTTTGTAGCTACTTGCAAGGAGACACGTTTCTAAACAAGAGATCCAACCCTTATTATGTGATGTTCCGAGCCCTTAATATGTCACCTGTCCATGGATAGATGTCTTTGAAGGCTCCACTATTGTTTCTTCTAATCTGCGGATAATTGCATTCAACAAAACCATGTAATATTTATACCAATATGAATTAAAGAGACGTGGCATTCAACTATATGGGAGTCAACTTCTGCTGGTGGAGCCGACCTATGAATTGGCGGAGCCGTGTAATGCGTCCAGTGTCAAGCAACGAAGCAACGTTCAACGTGTATCATCGTTTTGGAAATACTTTGTTGTCCGATATTTTTCGAATTATTTATGGAGTGTCCCTTTTTTCCTATTAGCAAAAGTATGCATATCATGGAGGTAGTATTATAATGTATTTAAATAAATCTATTATGGTAGAACGTTAAGGGATGGGTAGCTAAATAAGTGTTTTGAGGTTCCCTTTTTTAAATAATATATATATATATATAATATATTGAATAGATTTTAGAGTGATTTAATTGAAGGAGGGATACGGATGGGATTTTAGAATTATGGAATTTAGGAGTTAGTGTTTATTGCTTTATGAATTAGGAAATTATTGTTAATTATTATTTTTTATAATTAAGGATTTATGAAATAGTATTTTGATGTGACATTAGGGCAAAGGGTAGGACATGATATTAACATGCATTTATTTATGCTTTTAGGTCAATATGAACATTATGCTAAGGTATAGACATAGGGTATAACGTTTCATCATACTTATATCTTTAGGGTTAATGCATAGGGCTTAAATAGAGCAAGGGGATATCTAACATAGATCTAGGACTAGTCAAGGTAAGGGCTCCTAGAGTTTGCAATAACTAGGACAAGGGTTTCTCCATAGGTCAAGGCTAACGTTTCCATCTTCAACAATGCAATATTGACATCAATGAAAACCTTGATTAACAAACTTTTACCTTGTTTGAGATACTTTTAAAATGACCCTCAACCCAAAATTATCCTTTGAATGGAAAATGGCAAGGCAAAGAGGTAAATCTCATGAAAATGTTACATTAAGATGGATTATAAAAGAGGTGGCCCACCAATTTTTGGGGATGGCTGGCTCATGAGGAAAAGACTCTTTGGAACATAGTATTGTTGATGCATTTGTATTATGATAATCGTGATTTGGGAAGAAATTTGTTTGTGCCTATAGAAATTAATGTGTAGATTCAAAATTGCGCATGGAATTTGCTAAATCACAAGACTTGAAGCTACTCTACTAATCTGTGGGAGTTAATTCACCATCTAAAACAAGAAACATTGACATGCAAAAGGAAACATCACACATGCACAAAGATTTATCTAGGGGAAAGAAACTACTCAAAACCCTTTACTATCTATATTTGCATTAATCAAAGAATAGAGAAGAAATACAATGCTTGCTGAAGCCTGAGCACACCCTGCAAGTGTATAGTCTATCCCCCTACCTGACTAACTGAGCCTGGCACAATACTTAGCCAATTTCAAGCCTTCCCAAGCTTCTATTTCCTAGTGTCGCTCCCTTGAGAAATTTCCCCTATTTTTTTGGATTTTCACACCAAGGAATTGCACAATATCATTAGGTCAATCTTTAACTACATGCACCACCTGTACACATGGGAATATGCTACAACTAATAGTACATTGCCTTGGAATCGCCATCTCAACTGGGTAACTCGAAATCTTTGCATGCAAAAATTATTTTGTGCTAATTGATCGGTTAACTAGTTGATCACTCAGTGTTACAAGTCAATTTGTTGCCATGACACTTGACCATTTTATGGATATTATTATCATCTATGAACATGTTGAAACCAGCTCCCTTAGAAGTCAAAAAACTCAAAATATGTTAAATTCCATGAGAAATTTGGGTCAAATAGCTCTTACACCTTGTTAAGTTCCACCTATGCCAATTTCTCTAACGTTTCCCACGCATGTGCTGAAATTGACTCTGAGAACAACGCAGAGCTACACTCTGTCTGCAACTATAAACCTGCGCAGGTGAATTCTAGAAAGTAAAAATAAAAAGTACATTCTAGAAACATAGTTGGTCAAATATTTCCCAACTAAAAGCTTCAAGGTGATGACTATCGAATTATAACCTTCATAATATGCATCTCCATACCTTTTCTCATGGTAACCTAATCCTTCATTAAAGGAGGTTCATCATCTTATTAGGGATCTAAAAATTCCCCCTCTTTGATCTATCAAAAGACTAGAGGGTTGAGGGATGAAGGAGGTCATAATTCAGAGAATACAAACTTATGCTGCTAGTTTGAGATTAGAGAGCTTGTTATCTAAGGAGGATATTGAAGGCATTTGGGAGGGACCTCATGACATCAAGGTGAAGGTTGTAAGGCTCCTCTTATCTTCTGATTAATACAAATGAGCACTTTCTCCCATTGATTTTGTTTTTTGTGAATAATGAATAGTTTTCAATTGTTTATTATGTTCATTAAGGCAAGTTCAACCCCTAATTTCCTTGATCATTAGTCTAAGTTGTTTTGAATTATTATATCACACGTGATTTTGATATTTTTATGGTTTATGTTTACAGGTCTTATCAAGCATTGAGGAGATGCATCAAGTCACTACTAGGGATCTTCATTAGGCATTTTGTGAAACCGGTAAGAGGTCTATCCATTAGTTAGATTGCTTATAATTTGAATGAGTTCAACTTAGGGAAAGAGTAAGTTCATTTGTCATGATTGTTTTTAGTTTCCATTTAGGATCTAGGGAGATAACTCTTTTCCGCAAGAGGGATTGTCGGGTGTAACAAACTGGCGACCATTCTGGGGAACGTCTCTGTTCTCGTCTTTTTCCTTAGCCTTGCTTTCTGATTTATCCAGGCCAGAGTCTTCATAAATTAATGGCATTTTAGATTTGCTTGGTTGATTTTTGATTTTTAATTTATTTTATTTTTTCTTTAAGTTTTCCTCCCTGCGCTATTTCTGTTTGTACACAGACCACATCTTTGTGCCCTTTTTGTCGTAGCAACTAAGTGCATGTGCTATGTTTCCTATTGGAAACCTACGCATGCCTTGATTTTTTTTTAAATTTTCGTTATAGCTTCAACCCAGACCTGAATTTGTCTTTTTGAAAGTGTCATTCTATTTGTTTGGACTGTGTGTTGTCTTTTCTGAACTCAGTTGATTGCTTTGTTGATGATTTTTTGAAGATTAGGTCCTCTTGGAAGAATACCTTAGGGTTTTTCCTAGTTTATTTGTTGATTGATCAAAACAAGTTTGAATGTATTTTTGTGAGTGATATTCTTATTTTGTTCTCTCAAATACACTAGTTAAGCTTTAAAAATTGTTTATTTGTAGTCAAAATCACTTTGAAGTAAAAATTAGGGTTTTTGAAGAGCTTGTGCTTTTGTGAAAGAATCATGGTTATTTTTGCTTGATAAAAGGAGTTATTTCTTTCATCTTGGGAAAATTTTCATGATTGCACTGTTATTGTCATCAAATCAAACCATTCATAGGAGAATATGTCTTTTCTCCATCTTCTTGATTGATTTCTGTATGCTTGAAAGTTTCAAGTGATTAGAAGAAAAGAGTGTTTTAGTTTATTTTGATAATTAGGGAAATATGGAAATTAGTTTGTTGACTGCATTTTTCATTACAAAATAGTGAAATTGGTTATTTTGAAAAAAGTGGAAAAGTTGTGAGTTGTTGCATTTTAGTTTTCAAAAATCAAAGAAAACTCTTTATTTTCTCTAAATAAAATTTCATCGAAATTGAAAGTTGCTTTTACATTTTAGAGTGCATTAAGATTTCGAGTGATGTCATAACATCATAAGTTTCACCTTCATCACCCATGGAGTAAAAGAACAACTTAATAATACAATGCTAATTAAAATTCACTTAGAATTTTAACTTTTTTTAGGCCTATTTTCACCTACAATATCTTAAGTGTAGGTATTTGGAATATGGAAGGAAGTAAAAGTTCCAAAGCTACAAACATACAATAGAATCTTGAGTTAGGGAGAGAAAATTCAATTATTTCCATTTTTCTCTCGGAAGCTCTTCTTAGACACTAGTTAAGCACAAGGTCTTGTCAAATCTGGTGAAGTTATCCGACCCACTTCATTGGCCTAGATACAGTGATTTACACATATTACAACAATACGTAAAGGTACTTGGGGTCACTTGAAAGTAAACCTCCAATTGATCATGTAGAGGAGCCTTCAAGGGGATTGAGCTTGTTACTCTACCCTTGCGTGTACGTTTGATCTACAATTGTCCTCCCAGGTAAAATTGTTGTATTTGGTGAACATAGTGACTATAATCCTAGGGATCTACCTAAGGTGATGACAGAGGGGAGGTCCTAATGTACCTGGAAAAGACTTTGATTAGAGTCACTTGGACTCTCTGGAGGGTAATATTTGCTCAGGATGGTTTATAATAGAGTTACTTGCACCAACCCATTTCATTAAGCAGGTTGTTAGGGTAATTGGTCCAAATACTCATTTTTTATAAAAAAATTCACCTTGATCTCTTCGATGTTGGATTTCATCACCAACTAGTATATATTGATCTATGTGAAGAGTAAGTTTGTGTGGTTTGAACTCCTAGATTTTTTTTAGCGTGTGTTACTTTTTGTGTTGTTTTTTTTTTTACATTTTAGAGATTTTAGGTGTAATTTAGATATTGTGTGATTAATAAATTAAAAAAATTTCATTGTGGCTGAACTACCAAGACAATCACCTAGGATACTCAAAGATCCCCTTGAGTATACAACAAGCCAGTTAGAAAAGATTAAAGCATAAAAATCTAAATCATCTGAAACTAGAACTGCAGCAGAAACTGAAACTTCTATTATTATAGATTTTGATGTAAGAGGAACTGAAGTTAATCAACCTATAACATCTACTATTTTAAGCATTGATGTAACAAAACTGAATTTGATCAAACTCAGAATTTAACATCACACTTTGCAGCAACTGATTTACAAATTACTGAACCCGTTCAAACTAAATCAGATACTAGAGAATCTTCTGATAGAAACCCTGTTTCTGAACCAGATATTGACGAACATGAGTATGATATTTTTGAGCTTGAAATTCATACGTCTTCTACAACACATATTTTGGATCCTCCACTTTCACTGCATGTGAAACTTATCATTATTGATAGTCTTCCTCCTGGTTTTATTGCTATTGAAGAACTTGTTTCAGATGAAGAGGAAGGACCCATAGTTTCTACCAGTGAACCTACATATATCTCAGAACTTTTGTTTCGATCTGTTCACCCCGACCCTTAGTATTTTAAATGCTTAAACTTTTTAGGGTAATGGATTCCACGTTACACGACTCCTTATTCTATCATACTAGTTTTGACTAGTGTACAATGATTCCTAGAAGTGTCGTGTCAGATACATCCATGTATTCCACTTCTCCGGAGTCCACATTGTATGGTGGTTTTTTACCACCTGGATATCACTCTCTAGCAGGAGCTTATTCAGGAGCTCCTTCCTCGAAGTCATATTCAAACATGTCAACTGGTGTAATTAACCCTACCAATGAAGTTTTGGCATCTGAAGAAGCCATTAATATGATTTCTGGTAATTTTGGCAATCCATGAGCTAACCCATCAGGTGATTATTATCCACATGGGGAGAAACCATCGTATCCTCCACCTGGAGGATAGCCTTTTGGTGGACCTTACCCTAAAGCTGGGGGGAAACCCCCCACCAGAAACTACTTTAACTATGCTCAAATGCCTCAAACCAGTTTTGGTCAGCCTGTTATGCCTTAACCTGCCTTTGGAATGCCTTACCCTGGATTGAATACAATTTGGAACCCTTCTCAATAGTTAATTCATAATGCTTCTCTGATTCCTTTGTATCAACCTGGCCAACCTCTTGGACAAACTATGCAGCAATTGCCTTTTCAAGGTATGTCTTCTCAAGTCCAACCAACTATCCAGGCTAACTCATCAACACCTTCCCAACAATTGCTTCAGCTGTCCTCCCAAAATACACATCAAACTGTAGGGCAGTCTGCTATGGCAACGACTATTCAAAACCCAAGTTCAAGTTCGCCTAAAACTCCCATTCCAAGAATATCGCAAATAACTGTCCCACTTACATCACATGTTACTATGCAACCTCTTGTTCAGTCTTTACCTTAGGCATCTGGTGTTCAATTTGTTTCTAAAATTCCGTCGACACCTCAAATCCCTGTTGTTCAGCCTAGTGTTCCATATATGCAAGTACCTTTTCAAGGGCTATCTTTCCAAGGTTTACCTCAGAGTTAGTTTGTTCAAGCTACACCTTTTCAAACTCAATTTCTTCAAGGTCAAATGGGTCAGAATCTCCCCTTCCAGAATAAACTGTACCCAGGTCATATGTTTCAACAACTTATTCAACTGCAATACAGTATGGCTCATCCTGGATACCCAGGAGGTATGCAGATTCCAACTGCTTAGGCTATCCCAGGATATCCTGGATATCCTCCTCTCGGTACGAGACTCACCCCTCAGGGTTACCAATATCCATCACAGGACCCTAATTTCCAGTTGCCTTTCATTGCAACTTTGGATTCGCCTGACCTCTCTTGATTAACTAATGATCCACTTCTTTATTTACCCTATTGGCTAGCTATTCCTTCTAAGTTGCCCAGTTATATTCTTAAGTTTGAAGGTAAGTCGAGTGAATATCCATCCAACCATGTCATGACCTACCATCTTTGGTGCGCGCCCAACTCATTAAATGACGATTCTATGAGATTATGACTTTTCCAATGAACCATAATCGGTTCGGTAGCCAAATGGTGCATAGAATTGCTGCACGCTTCTTTCAACATGTTTAATGCCCTTGCTATAACCTTTTTGACCCATTTTTAGTTACCTGTTTGGCATGACAATGGAATTGAACTTTTGACTTCTTTAAAGCAGTCAACGTCAACCCATATCTCAGATCACATTCACGAATGGAGACGAAGATGTCACCTTATTAAAGTTTACATTCCAGACTAGATTCTGGCCGAATGGTTCATAAAGTCACTTTTAGCAGTAATAACTAAAGATGTGTCCAAAGGGGGTGTTGTAACTAAAGAGCAGGTGATTTCCCGCGCTCAATATCTTGATCTTGTTTATACTCATTTTGGTACTTTGTATGAAACTATCCCAGATTTACCACGATCTACTCCAAATAATCCACCTCTTCTAGGATCACATGTTGCAGATGGCATGATTGGTTCTATGAGCCAAAAGTCTAAGAACAAAAAGAAAAATTCTAAGAATGTTCAAGTTTCGGCTTTATCTGATTCACCTGACAAAGATCCTTCTCCCTTAATTACTTCCGAAATAAACATCGTAGATTCAACTAATGGTAAGGGTAAGTCATCCAGAAATAAGAAAAAGGGAAAAGGAAAAAACTAAATAAGAAAACCGCTCTAGGGAGAAATAAACCAAGAATGAACCATATGATGAAAACAAGAAACCTTGATATCCTTGCTTGATTTGTGAAGAAGATCATTACACTAAGGAGTTCCCTCATCGGGCCGAAGTTTCCAAATTCGTCAAAATTTCACCCACACCTGCTGTTTTGAAGGATCCTTTTCCTCAAGACAGTAAAATGGTCTCTCACGACCAAGCCTCCTCATCCCCATTGGCAGATATCATGATGATGTCTTCCAGAGCTATGGTAGCAACGAGATCCAAATATTACGCGTCAAAGAGTCCTATTGAAAATGGAGATGAATCCAGTTCATCTGGTAAAATTTCCGTGTCTGCTCCTCCTTCTTATGAACCATTACATATTGAAAAAAAAATCTTGATATGGTAATTCATCCGCCTCCTAAGGGTATGCTTCGTAAGTCAGCCTTTAATCCTCATGTGAGGGTTGCCCAAAATTATAACATTGTCGATGAACTGGCTATGTCACCTTCGACCATGTCTGCCCTTGAGGTGTTGTAAAAATTGTCCAGTGCAAAGGTAATTATTGTTATTAGCTATAGGGGCTGTAGATCCTCAAGACTCCCATTTGATTATTTTCGATCTTGAGAATCATGTCCTTTGTCTCCCACACCCACTATATTTTCAGATACCAGTTCACGTCAAAACTCGATGAGTTTTTTGAACAGTGATTGACAAAGGAGAACCAACATGTATTATGTCCATTGCCTATTGGAAAGCCTTTAGTTCTCCAACAATCAATCAATCTCCCACGACTTTGAAAGCCTTTGATGGAAGAGGTTTTCGTCCATATGGACTTTTAAATGATTTATCAATCAAGTTAGAGGAAAAAAAATTGAAATAGACATTGAGGTTGTTGATGCTCAACTTGATTATAACTTGATTATAACCTTTTCCTTGGTCAGAGCTAGACTTATGCCATGGCAACAATAGTCTCATCATATTTTAGGATGATTATGTTTCTTCACAAAGGAAGAATTGTGAAAGTAGATCAATTGTCGTACTATACCTCTGACCTTAATTCTACATACAATATCCCATTTGTTGGAAAATCCACCACTCCATATGAAGAATTTGGTGTTGGCCTGCTCAAAGACTCATGTTTGATGGGAACTTTCGCATTCCCTCCACCCATTCTTCTTCAGAATGAAGCACAAATCAACATGATTACATCAAGTACTTTCGAAATGGTAGATCCATGGGAAGTACCGTCAGAATCAGAAATGATCTTATACGGCGATGAAATGCCTCGTAGTCCTTTTGAGTAAGCCTATGAGGCCATTCAGTCATTTTCCGACCCATCAACATTTGATGGTGATCAAATTAATATGATCATTGATGAATCTTCTCATTTGTCACACTTGGTACCAATCTCTATGCCTGATCCTTTTAACATTTTTTTTAATTGATGAAGGGATTATGGAAGTTATGACCTTGGATGAAATGCCATGGAATGATACTCATCATTGTTCAACTTTCTTATGATCCTTTGATAAAATTGAGAATAATTTTTCATCATCAATATCGACCCTTTCTTCCAGTTCTGAAATAGAATTTAGGGAACATATTAGCAACGGTACCTATCGATATCTCGGTGAAATCCGGGATAGTTGAAAAGATTCATAGAGGAGCCTCTTATTCATTAGAAGAAATTTCAACTTACAAAGCCCTATTTCAGGAATTCCGGGACATTTTTTGCCCAGTCCTATGAAGAGATGCCAAGAATCGAACCTAGCATTGTTGTACATGAAATAAAAACTTATTTGGATGCTAAGCTAGTTAAACAACAAATACATCCTATACATCTGCGAAAAGTTGCTGCTATCAAAACTGAGGTTGAGAAATTGCTAAAAGCAGGATTCATTGACCTTGTTCCTTTAATCGATTGGGTATCAAATATTGTGCCCGTAAATAAAAAGAAAGGAACCATTAGAGTGTGTGTTGATTACCGAGATATCCATAAAGCTTGTCCCAAGGAAAATTATCCAACTCAGTATATCGACCAAATCGTCGACAACTATGCTGGAAATGAGTTTTTTTCCTTTATTGATTGATAACTTGGCCACAAATTAGATAAACGTACTTGCTGCCGATCAATATAAAACCGCATTTACATGCCAAATGGGAACATTTTCTTATCGCAAACTCCCATTTGGCCTAAAAAATGTTGGCGCAACTTTTCAACAAGCAATGTCTTACGCATTCCACGATATCAAGAATATTGTTCAACCTTATTTAGATGACCTTCTGGCTTATTGCATGAAATGGCAGGATCACCCAATGCACTTAAAAGCAATTTTCATTAGGTGTAGGCATTACAATATTCACTTGAATTCGCACAAATGTGTTTTTTGTGTGCAATATAGTCTTCTTATAGGTTTCATCGTTTCAAAGGAAGGCATTCATGTTGATCCCCTCAAGGTAGAGGCAATTTTGAATTTGCCTGCTCCTTCTAGCCTTACTCAACTCCAAAGTTTAAAAGGGAAGGCAAACTTTTTACGTAGATTCATCCACAATTATGTTGAACTAACACAAGGTTTTACTCGACTGTTGAAATAGAGTATTCCATTTTTCTAGGATGAGCTTGCTGATAAATGTTTTGATGCGTTAAATCATGCACTCACTAATGCGCCTTTACTGCATCCACCCAATTATCATTGAGATTGCTTTCTGTACTTACACATCTGATGCCACCATTGGCATGATGTTAGTCCAAGAGGATGATTTTAGCAACGAACATGTGATTTACTATTTGAGTAGGAGTCTCACTAAAACTAAGATTAAATACGCACACATGGAGAAGCTAGTCTTGGCAGTTGTGCAAGATGTTAAACGATTCCGTCACTATATACTTCTCTGAAAAATGACTGTCATTTCAAATTGCAACCCTATGATGTATATTCTCACGAAGCAACTGGTAGGGGAAAAATAATCGAAGTGGATAGTCATTTTACAAGAATTTGATCTAGAATTTGAAAAATCCAAATAAAAGAAATCCTTGGTTTTCGCCGAACTATTGTGTGACTTCCCCCATACTGATAAAGAAACTGTAGCAGAAGATTATTTTGCTGACAAATTTGTCTTTCTTATTAGTGTATTAAATCTATGGTATGGAGACATTGTTATATATCTCCAAACACAAAATTTAGGCCTGAGTTATCCAAAACTGATCGTCAGTGAATCCGATACCAATCTGAACAATACAACATTATTGATGACACTCTTTATCGTCGTGGTGCCGATTCTATATTCCGAAGTTGTTTAACTCTTGAAGAAGCCAATTTTTTTTAAATGACTGCCACTTTGGAGCATGTGGCGGCCACATGTTTGGGTAAGCTACTACCCAAAATATATTACGTGATGGCTATTTTTAGCCGTCAATGTTTATAGACTGCATCACTAGAGTATGAAAATTCCATAATTGCCAAATTTAGGATCACAAAATGCAAGCACCTCCCGCTCCTCTTCACCCAATCGTAGTTGTTGGTCCTTTTGCTAAATGGGGCATCGACTTTGTCACTTGTAACCCTCACTCGGTCGGGGGGAATGGATATATCATCGTTGCAGTCGATTACTTTACAAAATGGGCCGAGGCGATGCCTACATATCAAGATGACGACGAAATTGCAACTATTTTCATTTTCAATCATGTGATTGCTTGGTTTGGCGCCCCACAAACTATTGTTACAAACCACGGTAGTCATTTCCGTAACTTTATGATGGTCGAACTACCTGCACAACTTGGCCTCCGCCATGATAGCTCTACTCCATATTATCCACAAGCTAATGGTCAAGTCGAAGTTGTCAATAATTTTTTAACCAATATGATTAAACGTATAGTTGGTATTCATAAAGGAAACTGGCACTCTATTCTCTTTTAAGCACTGTGGGGTTACTACACTACTATAAAAACATCGACCAATTTTACCCCTTTTTAACTCGTTTATGGTTTGGAAGTCGTATTACCTATTGAATGTGAAATCACATCTCTTAAATTAGCTATCGAATTATTACCTGCTTAGCCCATGTAGATGAAAATCGTTGTAATGCTGTATTGGCTGGTGAAGCTCACCAGAAATGTGTCAAAGCCCAATACGATAAGAACGTTAATCCTCGTACATATTCAAAAGGTGACCTTGTCTTAGTATGTGATCAAGCTCATGACAAGATAGGTGCAGGGAAATTTGAGCCCATGTGGCATGGCCCTTACATCATAAAACACACATTAGCTAAAGGTGCCTATGAGCTGATTGATTATGATGGTGTTCCTTTGGGAAAGCCCAAAAATGGTCTTTACCTAAAGAAATATTTTGCATAAATGTTTGGTGAATATTTGTACATTTTTTACCATATTTTAGGTATGTGTGATAAATTAGTGTTTTTTACTGCTTCTCCTACTGATCTTGTTTTTACACTTGATTTGCGTATTTCAACATTTTCTCTAATTTACATTACCTTTGATGATGGCGCTAGTTGTAGTACTCAGAATTTATCTTCCACAACCTGGGTTATCTATTCACCCAGTAACGAGCTAGTCTCTATTCACATAATATGTCTCGGTCAAACAACGAACAATATCGCAGAATATAGCGCAATCATTGAGCTATTGGTTGATGCCATTACATTTGGTATTCGATGTTTGATCATTAGGTTAGATTTGCATCTCATAGTATTACATTTAAACCATGTCTATTTAGTAAGGAGTCCAACCATGTTAAGGATGTTTTTACAAGTCCGTCTCTTAGAAAGACAATTTTATTATATCGAATATCAACACATTTTGAGATATTTAAACACATTGACATATGCATTAGCAAATCATGTGTTAAATAGACATTTGCAAAATTTGTAAATTTAAAACAATATTCATTCATTCATTGATCGAGATAAACATAGATAAAAGTAGTAGATTTTTCATTAAAATAGAGTTTGGGTGTGTCTACAAAATATGTCATCCGAGGACATAAGGCCTTGTGGCCTTTTATTTTATGAATAGTTCTAACACCAAAAAGTCATAAAATGGTCCTAGAAACTAGAACAATTAGGCATGGTGATGCTCATGATAACACATGATAGCACGAGAAACTTGACGCAGCAAATGTCTGAGAGGCCCGAGAATCCCAACTACTTGCCTTTGATAGGCACGTGGAATGTCATCAACTCCAGTCTCTGGAAAGTTGGCAGTCAACCTCTCAAGGTTGTGCTCCAACTCTATTAGGATGTCATCCGCCTCTGGGTTTGTTGCCACAACAACCATAGACTGCTCGTCTCATCTATCATACCATCTCATCTCGGTTGGTCGGGTTGGACCCACATTTGCACATACATTTCAGACAATTAGTCTCTGAAGACAAAAACACTTAAAAATTAAAAAACTTTGAAAATATGCCAAAATGAGAAATTCTTACCTAGATCACCCCACTGAGTTCTGAATGGAAGTGGGATATCAGGGTCACCTCTGTAATCTCTCCCGGCATATGGAAAGTCCTCGATCTTAACAATATGTTGGCTCAGCCAGTCAAAAAACTTTGTCGTATACCTCACTATAGGATTGTCACCACCATGGCGTGCCATCAGTGAAACCCACCTCATCAAGCATGGATCCCTCGAACTCCCCTCGTCTACCCGAATCTGTTGTGGTTGAAGAATAGGAACCCTTTCTAGGGAAAAAGAAGCTAAAATGGCACCGTAACCGAAATTTTGTAGTTTACCATTCTTGCACGTAGTTAGTTGGCCCTTCATATTCATCACTACTGTCTCACACCAGTTTTACATCATGGACTCCCAACATTACACGACCATCTGCATTTGTGTCGGGGTGGCTAGATGGAGGGTAGCATTGCCACACTGTTTGCAAACAGTGAGGCGATGATCAAAATTCACAAAGTACTGTTCCTGGACATTCCAAGTCCTCACCAACCATGTCATCAAATCTACTTGGGCTTTCATCCCAAGGATTATCCAGTATTTTAGGAGGCCGTAATTCCTGAGAGCCTGCAAAGTGGCTGGATCCACCAAAGAAGCCACATCATTAGCTTCGCGATATATTTCCCTCCATTCCATTTTTGAGAAAGCAAATGACATGAAATGACCATTTTAAAGTAGTTAGAATCTTTTTTGAAACTCATTTCATGTTTTTTGGACCTCAAAGTTCGTTTTAAAAATAGCCCACGGTGCCTGCACAACAACCCTTTTATAGACAGGGTGTAGCTGCGCGGAAATTTCCAAAATAATTCTGCGCAGACTGAGAATTTCCGTATGGAAAATTTTATTGGCCTACACGAACCTGATTGAGCAAAATATGCGCAGGGCCAAGGGCGCATTTTTGGAAAAATCTTTGTCCCAAAAAACCAAATGAAAGCTTAAAATGAAAAAATAAATGGATAGAAAGCTAAGTTATGGAGACATATTCTACTTGGAGGAAACGGCGTGTGATTTCATTCACCGATTGCCTCGAAATCAGTCCTGGAAGTTTCATGGTAAAAACCCCTCTCTGCTCTGAACTGGTGAAAACGAAAATGGTAAAAATAAATTACTTTTTCCCACTTTTATAAGCTTAAAAAATATTATTTTTTATATTTTGAGGGAAAACATCTTTTTGAACAGTTATGACGGGTTATTGAGTTTAAATGTGCAGGATCGTTTATGGAGTTAAGATGAATAAACTTGGATGTTTCAACAGACTTTTATCGCTTTTTATGCTCTTTAAAATTTACGAAAAGCGAAAAATCATGGAGTTTTCTTTTAAGCCCTTTTTAGACTTTTTCAAAAATGAAAAGATTGCTGAGTACTTGCTTGTTCAAACTTGTAAAAGTAAATGAACTATTGGGTTGTGTTATATTCTTTCCACGACTAGCCCACGTAGTTAACCAGGGGTTAGAGTGGGGGGGTCATTGGGGGTTTGAGGTGTACCCGTAACCCCACTTTATGTGGTCCGGGGCAGCGCCCCAGGAAATTTTGGTTTTGGACTCTATGTTAGGTTGAGCAGACCCACCTATGGTTTTGTGCATGATTTTCGCACATGTTTTTTTAGACGCGATGGTTTTCGGTCCATGATATTGGATGCTTCAGCATGTATAAATATGTATTATAACATTGAAAGGAACATAATGAAAAATCAAGCTGGCAGTCCCGGTTTTGATATCCAGGGAAAAATCTCTATGTATATGTGTTTTATGTGTTATGCTCTCGCATTTTTTATTTTCTATGTTTTAGAATTTGTATGAAGGTAATTTCTGTACGGGGTTAAAACCTACATTTGGTATCAAAGTAGATTTGGCTTCAAGGGGACGCCTTTGTTGCTGAGAGGTTTCGCTCTGGCCTGTGGTAGACCCTGTTCAGTGTGATATCGATTCTGGTGTTGAAAGAAGATGGCGAGTAATGGAAAGATAGAGATCGAGAAATTTAATGGTCAGAGTTTTGAGTTGTGGAAACTCAAGATGGAGGATCTGTTGGTGGATAAAGATCAGTGGATCGTGGTAGATAAGGGTACTAAACCAACGGGAGTGCCCGATGAAGAATGGAAGAAGTTGGATCGAAAGGCAAAGAGCAAAATATGATTGTGTGTCTCAGATTCAGTATTGTTGAATGTATCAGGGGAAGCTACAACAAAGGCTTTGTGGGATAAGTTAGGGACTTTATACCAATCTAAGTCTCTAGTGAATAAACTGTTCCTGTGGAAAAAGCTGTATAACCCGAGGATGAAAGATGGAGACTCGGTGATAGAGCATCTGAACGCATTTAATACTGTGGTAAGTCAGTTAGCATCTATTGATATTAAAATTTCAGATGAAGATAAGTGCATTAGTTGGTTGTGTTCTCTACCAGATTTGTGGATAGTCTGGTTATTGAAATAGGTAGCAATGCAACTACCTTGCAGTTTGATGAAATAGTCTCAGCCTTGCTGACGGAGGAGATGAGATGGAAAAATATGGAGAGCCAAAATGGTGATGCCTTGTCTGTATAAGGACGGTCCCAGAATAGAAACAAAAATAAGTCATCGAGTGGGAGATCTAAATCTAGAGGGAGATCTAAATCTTCAAGAAAACCTGTAAAGGTGGTGTGCTGGAAATGCGGAAAGGAAGGCCACTTCAAAAGGGACTGTAAATCTAAAGCTCCTGACAAAGGAAAGGGATTTGATGAGGCTCCTTCTGCAGAGGCAAAACCCACCTCAGATGAAGGTGGGGATGTGTACTTGGCTTCTTCAAGTACACATGTAGATCATGAGATATGGTTGATTGACTCAGGTGCATCCTTTCACTTCACTCCCCATAGAGAGTGGTTCTGTGAGTATGAGAAATATGATGGTGGTGATGTCTTCTTGGGGGATGATAGGAAGGCTAGAATCGTTGGTCATGGAAAGTAAAGTTGAAGTTGCATGGTGGAAGGGCTAGAACACTTCCAGGTGTTCTGCATATTCCTGCATTAGCCAGAAATCTGATTTTTGTAAGCAAGTTGGATGATGCAAGTGTAAAAACAATGTTAGAGAAGGATACCTGCAAGATGGTTCAGAAGGCACTGGTATTGATGCGGGGAGTTTGAATTGGAACTCTGTACAAGCTGCAAGGTAGCACTTTTGTTATGGGTGAAACAATTGTGTGGTTCCTGAAAGTGGAGCAGAAATTCTAGTGGTCTCTCGAGAGAAGACCATGTTGTGGCATCAAAGGCTTGGACATATTGGAGAGAAGGACCCTCGAATACTTCATGGTAAAGGTATGGTAGAAGGTATGAGTAATAGCTCTCTGGATTTTGATTTCTATGAAAATTGTGTATATGGGAAGCAGAATCGGGTGAGTTTCCCCTTTGGTGGTAAGAGGGTGAAACATATATTAGAGCTTGTGCACAACGATGTTTTTGGACCTATGAAGGTTCCATAACTGGGTAAGTATGTGTAATATGTATCATTTATAGGTTACTTCTCAAGGAATACATGGATATATTTCCTTAAGAAGAAATCTAAAGTCTTTGACAGGTTTAAAGAATTTAAGGCTCTGGTGGAAAACCAAACAGAAAAGAAGATAAAGGTGTTGAGGTTAGATAATGGTGGAGAGTTTTACAACAAGGAATTTGAAGAATTCTGTAAGAAGTGTGGTATATCATGGCAGAAGACTACTCCATACACACCTGAGCAAAATGGAGTTGCAAGAATAATGAACAAGACGTTGATGGAAAGGGCAAGAAGCATGCTCAGTGGTGCCAGGTTAGAATAGGACTTCTAGGCAAAGGCGGTGGAGACAGCATGTTACCTAGTCAATAGATCACCTTCATCAGCGTTGGAGGATAAGATTCCACAAGAGATATGGACTGATAAGCTTTCACATCTAAAGTTATTTGGATTTGATGCATATGTACATGTTCCAAAGGAGAAAAAAACCAAGTTGGATAGTAAATTTAAAAAGTGCATCTTTATTTGGTATAAGGATGGTTTAAAGGGTTATAAGATTTGGAACCCAGTAACAAGGAAGGTTGTGTACAACCGAGATGTGGTGTTCAAAGAGGTGAAATATGTTATTAAACATGAATTCAAACCAAAGGAACCTAAGAAGATAGAGTTTGATCTTCAGGAGGAAGAATCAGACTCTACAACAAAGGAGGAATCAGAAGATGAAGAGCCACAAACTATGGGTGTGAGAAGATCAGTTCGAGAAAGAAGGCAGCCAGAAAGGTATAGTCCATATGCTTTCTGTTCAAATTTTGCTTTATCTATTACTGATGATGATCCCAAAAATGTGAAGGAAGCAGTAGATTCAGAGGAATGCAAACTCTGGAAAGAGGCCATGGTTGATGAAATGGCATCTTTGAACAAAAATGAGGCTTGGGATCTGGTGGAGTTGCCAGATGGAAGGAAACCCATTGGAAGCAAATGGGTGTTCAAGAAGAAGACAAATGTAGAAGGAAAGGTGGAGAAATACAAAGCTCATTTGGTAGAAAAAGGTTATTCCCAAGTGCGGGAATTGATTTTGGTGGTATTTTTTCTCCTGTTGCCAAGGTAGATTCTATTAGATTATTTTTATCTGTTGTTGATGCTTTGATTTTGAGGTAGAACAGATGGATGTGAAGACAACATTTCTTCATGGGGATCTGGAAGAGGAGACCTTCATGAAGAAACCTGGAGGCTTTGCGGTGAAGGGTAAGAAAGAACCGGTATGCAAGTTAAATAAGTCTCTGTATGGGTTAAAATAGTCACTAAGGATGTGGTATCATAAATTTGATACATTTATAAGGGGACTTGGCTTCACTAGAAGCAAGGAAAATCACTGTGTGTATGTTAAATTAATTTGGTGACCATGTTATTTATTTGGTCTTGTATGTGGATGATATGTTGCTGGTTGGAAATGACAAAGAAATTATCGAGGATTTGAAGACCCAATTGTCGTCCAATTTCGACATGAAAGATCTTGGTGCTGCAAACTATATTTTGGGCATGGAAATTAAAAGAGATCGGGAAAAGAGGAAGCTCTGGTTAAACCAGAGGAAGTATGTCGAGACAATACTGTAGAGGCTTAATATGTAGGATAGCAAACCGGTGAAGGTTCCTATTCCTGTAGGCGTGAGGTTATCTATTGAACCGTGTCCCAAGACACAAGAACAGGAAGAGGACATGTCTCGTGTTCCATATGCAAGTGCGATCGGTAGCCTGATGTATGCAATGGTCTGTACTAGACCAGACATTGCACATGCAGTGGGAGTATTGAGCAGGTTTATGTCAAAACCAGGGAAGGAGCACTAGACAACAGTGAAGCGGGTTTTCAGGTATTTGCGTGGCACTAGTGATTATGGTTTGTGCTACCAAGGAAGAGCAAGATTGGACAGAGTGTTGGATATTCGTGGCTTCGTTGATGCAGACTGGGCTGGAGATCTGGATCAGAGAAGATCTACAAGTGGGTATGTATTTAACCTATTTGGAGGTGTAGTCAGTTGGATGAATAAGAAACAATTTGTAGTGGCACTATCAACTACAGACGTAGAATACATGGCAGCCACTCATGCAAGAAAGGAAGCAGTTTGGTTGCAGATATTGTGTTCAATTATAGGTTAGTACAGGGAGCTATAAGGATAGACTGTGATAGCCAAAGTGCAATTTTCTTGGCAAAAAACTTTGCATATCATTCAAAGACAAAGCACATTGATGTTTAGTATCACTTTGTGAGGGATATGATAGAAGACAAAAAGGTGTTGCTGGTAAAGGTGGACACTTTGAAGAATATTGCAAATGCATTAACAAAATCTATGAGATCTGAGAAGTTCTCTTGGTGTAGAGAAACAATGGGCGTTGCAGGGTTGGATAAATGACTAAGCTCTCTTGTGGCTCCCTGTGGAAATAAAACAATAAGTGGAAGAATGTTGGGTTGTGTTATATTCTTTCTATGACTAGCCCATGTAGTTAACCGGGGGGTTAGAGGGTGGGTGGAGCCCCCCCTTTGTTGTGTTGATTGCATAGCGGGGGGGTGTCATAGGGGGTTTGAGGGGTGCAGGTAACCCCCCTCTATCAGGTCCAGGGTAGCGTCCTGGAAAATTTTGTTTTTTTGGACCCTATATTAGGTTGGGCGGACCTACCTATGGTTTTGTGCATGATTTTCTCACATGGTTTTGGACGCGATGGTTTTCTGTCCATGGTTTGGTCGTAATGGTTTTTGGTCCATGGTATTGGATGCTTCGGCATGTATAAATATGTATTGTAACATTGAAGGGAACATAATGAAAAATCAAGCTGGTAGTCCCAATTTTGGGGTCTAGGGGAAACTCTCTATGTATATGTGTTTTATGTGTTATGCTCTCTCATTGTTTATTTTCTGTTCTTAGAATTCGTATGCAGGTGATTTCTATATGGTGTTAAAACCTACAACATGTATATTTTCCTTGCTAGATTTGGCATGCATGGGATTTCATGTGTTTCTTTTCTACCATGGAATGGGTTTTTCTAGGTGTGACAATATTTTCAACCTAGCCTTTCCATTTGTTGATAGCTTTGATGAGATGGGTACTGTCATTTGCTTTATGTGGGATGGCCGGATTGGATTCGAAGTTGAGTGTGGTGGATCTCCAAATTATGAACACATGTTGTAGTGGTCCCTGAACTAGACTGAGGATGTACGAAGCCACTAGCCTAGTAACCCTTGAATCAGAGTATGGGTTGTCGTAAAGCCATATTGTGTGCCTTAGTGGGCCTAAGAATCCTTGCCGATGAATGGCGGGATATACAGTAAAGCCAACAGGTGGATTTTCTCTATGTTGGGTCTAGTGATTCTGGGATGGAATGCACGATAAATCATGGAGAGTATGTCTCGGTGTAGGGCATAGTGATCCCTAGATTAGACTGCGGATGCATGGTAAATCCTAAGAGAGTAGGAGGCACTCAAATTCCTCATGGTGTAGGTGGAGAACTCCGATGGAATCCACATTGATTGGTGTTTTTGATGTGTTCTATGAATCCCACATTCATGCTTGAAATATGGCACGGGGGTGATTGGATGAAGAGAGACTTGGCTCAGCCAATCTATGGTCGGTTGGAATGTGGTAGTCCCATCGTCGGTTGGTTCATTACATTGATTAATGAGAAATGCATTCCATTTATTTTCATGTGTAAAT
>APFE031418452.1:40824-53806 GCA_000404065.3 Pinus taeda | reverse complement strand
TATGGGCTTTGATGGTTGATATGTTCATTGTAATCATGTTCCTATTATGCTGGTTAGATGTATATTTTGTGACAACAACTATGTATGGATCTCATCATATTTTTACTTGTATTTGAATGGATATGGTATCTATGACCTAATAAGTGATAAGGCAACAAATGACATGAGGAAGCAATGGTTCATGGTGATTCACAGATAATTATGAGATCCCAAGACTTAATTTTGTTGTTTACACCTGTAGGTTACATTATGACAATATGTTTGATGAAATGTCTGTCATGGCTAGTAGGGGCCTGGTTAAGGTCTTGACCAACTATTTACTTTTGCATTGTTGTTTCCATGTGCTTTACTTGATTATGAGCTTTCATTCCATTCTGAGCAGTGGTTTGGGCTCTGGGCATGAAAAAGTGGCTTAAATCCCGGGGTCAATGGCACAGAACTAGCAAGTTTGGTCTATAGTCACTGGCATGTAGGCCTATGAGAGCGACTATGGCCTTAGAGGTCCAGAACAATAGTGGGACCCAGGGACATACTGTCTGAGTGGCTAACTTGTCTCCTGATGGGTTCTATTGATGATGTTGGATGACTATGTGTGATGTTCAATCAATTCCAATTTCTTAAGGTTTCCTAGGAGGTTGAATCTGATCATAGTAGCCTCTCATGTCATTTTTACCCTAGTTGGAATGGTTACTTGGGTGGATGTGGGAGGAGGCTGTTATAGACAAGCGGTATGCTATGAGTCGCGAAAACTGAATGAGCACGAGCAGAACTACCCCACACATGATCTTGAGTTGGCAACAATTATACATGCATTGAAGATATGGAGACACTATCTTCTAGGTAGGAGTTTTACATTGATGAGTGATCATGGTGGTTTGCGGTATCTATTTGACCAACCGAATCTGAATGGTAGGAAGGCTCAGTTGTTCGCTACGATCACTGAGTTCGATTTTGAGATCCGGTACATCAAAGGTAAAGAGAACAGAGTGGAAGATGCTCTTAGCATGCAGATAAAGGTAAATCACTTAGCAGCTATGAGTTCCTATGGGACAAACTTACAGGATATGATCTTGTAGGCAGGTCAGAAGGATGTCAGGTATATGGATATTATGCACATGTTGCAGCAGAGTACTGGTGTTATCACTCAGGTTGTTCCCTGGCTCCAGGAGGGAATACAGCCGAGGTAACCACTAACCAATCTTTCAGCTGCAGATCCTAGCCAATCTGCAACCAGAGATGGCTCTCTCTTTGTGATTTAGATTTGTTTGATTGTATATTAGGCTAGTTATTAGGTACAAGTTTTGTTTGGTGTTTGGAAGATGACATTCAGTAGAACAAGGCAGTAAGTTGAGGGAAGTTTAGACCATTGGGTTGATGGAGTCTAATGGAAATGAACCTCTGGGATGGTTTCTTTGGCAATAAGACAACTACAGAGCAAGATAATTAAACATAGAACAACTTTGAAGCTGAAATAAGATGAAATGAAGTCAAGGAATGAAAGGCAATCAAGAATCTTTCATTATGTTAACAGAGGGAAATTGTATAAACATTATCAGGGAGCAGTTAAGAATTCCTTGATGATATTTAGAGTGAAAGAACCATGGAGACAAGAGCAGTCAAGAATTATTGCCTATGCTAGTCCTGTGGAAAACGTAAAAAATTACAGGAATTGAACACAGAGTACAACAAAGTAAATTCTGGGTTATCCTTCTTTCCTGTAACTTAGAGCATGATATTTAGATGATAAATAAGACACAAATACAGTAACATAAGAGTAAAGAAGACTTATTGGTCCATGTATTAACACGAGAATTCTGCAATATATCCTTTTGCCATTGATTCCACAACCAGTAAGCTCACTAGCAAAGCATTCCAACAAATTTTATTCCTGAAGAGTTCTCAGAAAACATACAGCGCAGGTCCAGAATGATATTCACCAGCCAACAATAATACATCTCTTTAGCAAGTATTTATAGACGTTTACAAAATATCCCGTAGGGAAATATCTGGACATAAATTTATCCATCTACTATGGCAGAAGCCATAACTAATGTGGGAAAAACCGCGCAACAATAACTGAGGAAATAAATGTGCTTTACTGGCTGTTGTAGGTGTCCTGTTTGTTGTTGACCCTTTGACTCTGATAGTCGGTTGATGACCGCTTTGCTGATGTGCTGTCCTTTGCCACCTGTGTTTGAGCCTACTTTATCCTTTGGCGCGAATCTTCTCCTCAGCTGATTTGATTTTCCCTGACATTTCCTTTTAAATATAAAGCAAATACTTTTCAAAAAAGGAGAACTTAACTTATTTTGGCAAGACTTCCAGCATGCTCTGCCACCACTGATCTGTTGGTAACTGATGTTTTCTTAATTTAAGCAATGTCTCATCGGCTTCAGTGTACCTATAATAATTGGGCCAGACTTGAAAGAGATGTGCTACCTCATGCTCAATAAAAAACAAATCTTCCAGTTTATCATATAAACTTTGCCCTGTGGGAGGGACTGTCTCTTCTGTGCTGCTTGATGAAGCTGTAATCTAATTTTGTACATAGGTTTTTAGCCTATGAGCATATTGTTCTTGCTTTAATAGCTTCCCACTGCTAGTGACTAGGCTGGGTAGACCTTTGCTTTGTAACATTGCAAATTTATGTTTGAAGGCTTCTATATCTGCCTGCATTTCCTGGCATTTTCTTTCTATTGTCTGCACAAAATTTCTCATAGTTAGCACCTTTTTAACTCTCAAAATATTTTATGTTCTATTATGAATGTCCAGGGATGCTAACTGTTCACCGGTATGAGTATTCAAAAAATGGATCATCTGGTTGGCCTGCTCAGGTTTATTGGCCAATAATACCCTGGCCTTTTGAGTTTCATACTGAGCCACTCCTATCAACTCTATCTGATAAAAAATAGTTTGTATTGCTATCCACTGATCAACAATAGCTTGGCCAATCTTATCCCACAAAATTGTCTTTATTTCTATCAGGGTTCTATGGAGAGTGAGGTCCTTCTCCAAGGCCTTTATTCTATTCTCTAGGGCCTTTACTTCCCTGGTCTTCTCTGCAACAGTCATTTTTGATTTGTCATAACTAGCCTCAATTTTGGCTAGTTTTTCCTTAGTCTCCTTGAGCTCTGCCATCTGGGTTTCCAAGGCCTTTATCTCTTTCATCATTTCCTCCATGCTTATACTGGCCTCTTGCAATGTAGCTGCTGTAGCTGTTGTTGAAGTTGAGGCACCTGCTGCTGAAGCTGGATCCAGGGGAGGCGCTACTGTAGTGATTGTTGGAGGAGGAGCTGTGATTATTGGAGCTATTTGGGATGGTTGAGAGGCCAACTCTGGATGTTTCCCTTGTTGAGCCTCTTCTAATGCTTTTTTTGTGTCCAACAGTCTTTGGTTCATCCTCATGAGTAGGCTGACCACATCCTCCACTTCCTTTTGTTGTGCCACCTCTATAGTTTGAGGATGTATGGTAGCTGGCTGCTTCAATTGTCTTCTCAGAGCTGCTATGTCCTCCTCCTTTTTCCTGATCAAGGCCTGTGCGCCTTTGGGATCATGTCCCAACTCTATAATGATCTCTTCCAAGGATTTTATCCTATTATCCTTGGCCAATGAGGAGGCTTTCTCCAGCTCTAGTTGGGCGGAAGTATTATACAAAGAATTTTGTAATCTATGGGCCATTAGAGCCTTATCTGCTAGGGTGGAGTATACCATTTCTCCAGCCTGTTTACGTAACTCAATCTGGTCTATTGGATGGATGTATTTGGCAAGAACTTCCAGATTGGTTCTGATATAGTCTGCAGCTGATTGTGGCTGTTGTACAGTGGGTCTGAAGTGACTAAGAGTCATCTTCCCTACTTGCATGTCATAGGCTGCCATCAGCCTTTGTTGATTTGTAGGAGCCATTCTCATCAATTGATTGTAAAGCCGAAACCTCACTGGTTCGTTTCTAGCTTTGATTTTAGTGAATACTCGTTTGATATTCGAGCCCTGCTGGGTTTGTTGCTTGGAGGATGAAACCTCCCCACTTGGCTGTCTCTCTTGCTCCTGCTAAAAGGAGCTGGCTGATGTTTCCAAAACAGGAGGGATTTGCTATTCAGAAGTTCCCTCACCCCTGATATTGCCTGTGGTCTCTTTTGTAAATTCCTCCTCAGAATAGGGGTTTAGCTTCTGTCTCTTTTCCCCTTACTGATCTGTAGGTGTCCCTGTGGATGTATCTTCAGGTCTGTCTCTCTTTTTATCTCTTTCTTCATTGTGAGGGGTTTGCAGCACAGGGACTTCAGGTGCCTTCATTTGGGTTGAAGGGCCTTGTTCTTGACCCTTTTCTTGAGTTATGGATGGTTGTTCTGCCATTGTACTCTGTTGTTCTGAATGCTCAATTTCCTTGCCTTTCCCTGCAGGTGGAATGGCTTCTTTAGCCGGCTATTGTGAAGATGTAGCAACTGATGTGCTTGCTGCAATATGTTGAGGCTGTGTGAAGGGGACCTGTGCAAAATAATCCAGGTCAATTCTTTTCTCATATTCTTTCATTTCTTTTTCTAATCTTTCTTCTTCAGTTAGCTCTTCATCTAATGTGCCCTCTATCCATTCTTGTCGATTAGCATATTGTTCAATGTAGGGGATTGGCTGGTGCACATATCCTGAAAGCCTGTGTTTGATTCTTCTAAGGCTTATGAAATGTTCAGGGTCATATGGTGCCCAAATGAAGCTTTGTTTCAGCATGAGCTGTTCGCTTAGCATATTGTCTGCATCCTTCCAGGCAAGTGGCTGGGTAGATGACTAGACTAGACTAGGCAATTCAGTAGTGCATATTTGATAGTAAATGGTAAATGTAGGAGGTATACTTAAACACTCTTTCTCTCTCCATCATTATGAATTGCTCATGTATTTTGTTTGCTATGAAGGTGGCATAGTCATACATGACAGCAGGGGGTTGTCCTGGAGTGAACATGGTTAATAGCAGAAACACAGTTTCATCCACAAATTCTCCTGTTTTGCATCCTAGAATGTAGGAAATCATATCTACCAGGAGCCTACCTGTTTCATTGAATGAGACCTGATGATAGGGTGGAGGATGATTGGCCTAGCACTGTGGCTGCATGAACAACTAACCTACCCTTGATATTTCTGAACTAGAGAGCTTTGCACCCTTATCAAGCAGGAGTTTCATTGTAAGAGGAACCAGAGGCTGAGGTGGTTCAAAGTTCAGCATTTCATTCATGGACCTAGGAGTGATGTAGAATAGTACAGACCCATTTGGAGTGAGGATTGCTCTCTGTGTGGGGTCATAGTTTGCATGACAAAGATGAATGAAGTCAGGCAGCACATTGACTGATGGGAGGTAGTAGATGGGCATACTAGATTCCCAAATTCCTAGGATATCAGTGTTATTTCTATGATTGTTTCTGAATTGACAGACAGTTTTGAGGTGAGACTGGAGGCCCATCATATCCTTGATCTGGAAGTCCCTGTTTGCCAAAGGTAACCACTCTAAATCCATGTGTGGAGCATTCAAAGGAGCAATGTTGAGTGCCATTGGAGCCTCCATGTTTCAACTGTTTGTGTTTTGATTGTAGCAACAACAGGAAATAGGATTCTGGCTGTGAGGCTTTAGTCAGGTTCTTTGGAGACTGAGTTTTATCTAGAACTGACCTTACTGTATAAAATTTATGGTTAAAAACAAAGGCTGCAGAGTCTAGCAGGGTCTCTTAAATGAATTTGCTGGATTGCAAGCTCTGTGAGCAGAATGCAGAGGAAATGGTCTTCAATTCTGATCGAAGGAGCGAAAGCTTGCAAAGGGAAGTTGAAGTTGAGGAACTCCCTTTAGAAAATAGGATAAAACAGAAGCAACAGCGTTCTTGACAACTTTAATTCAATACTTGGGCAGTTTTGGGGTCTCTGCCGGTGAAAATGGGCTCGAAGAGTGTTCTTATGGCAAATTTGCAGAGGAGGGCAAAGTTTCCAAGTTTACTTTGAATCAACAGCTCGGATAGTGCATACAAGGTGGTGAGTGATAGGCAGGGGCACTTTTGGATCTGAATTACAGGTTTTTAGGCAATTTTAACAGCGAATTATGGAAAAAACAGGGTTTTTAGGCAAAAAGTGGGTAAATACCTGTTTTTATGGTGCAGAGGATAGTTAGCAAGGGTGACTCGAGCTGTGGAGTCGAGCTACGGAGCGTATTTGCAGGTTGGTGGACTGTACAACTTCTGGAGGCGGGTTGGACGTAAAATCGCATGCACATTCTTCGCAGGTGCAACAAAATAGAAATAAACAAAAATAGTCATTTTCACGACTTTTTAATGAATTTTGGACATTTTAGCGCTTTTGGCGCTTTTTAATGATGACATCATCATGACGCTTTTTTGTCGCGTAGCGGGTACGGAGGATGACGTGGCAGCTGACGTGTATGATGACGTGGCGCATGACACGGTGGCGGGGTGGTGATGTTAGCAGATGATGTGGCACAGGTGCAGGGCAGTGGCGGGAGACGTGGATGCAACGTCATGCGGTGACATAGGCAGAAGGACAAAGGGTGGTAAGCGGTTTCCATCGGACCGCCTTTGGTACGGGGGCGGTATCTGTCAGAGGCGGCCCGATGCAATCAAAAGGCGACATGTGTCCCTGTCAACGACGGTGAAACCATCGACCATCGGGTACTAACGTCCCATCGTCGGGGCGCATCCGATATGGATTAGGACCGTCGGATCTGGGGGGGTGATCCAACGATGGACGGGAGGGCGATTTGATCGGGTTTTAACAGAGGAGCGCGTATGATAAACCTTAATTTTTCTAAGGTTTTGGGTGGGTTTTAAACTTTGGGTTATGGATTTTATGTTCGGCGCCAGGGTTATGGTTATTCATTTAATCAAATATCAAACGAAACTCGAAATATATGAGCGCGGAGGGTAATAAGGTATGGTTTAGGAGGGAGGGTTATCATGGTTATTTATTTAACCTGGAGGTAAATAAACCCCAAGTATTTTGGACGTGGAAGGGCTAATACAAATCCCAAATGGACTTAGTATTTCCCAAACTTTGGTTATATAGCTATAATGCTATGGGGTAGGGATATTTAGTATTTTTTGGAGTTTTATATAGTTTTTTGTATGATAGGGATGGGAAAATGATTTAGGGAGCTATATAATAGGGTTAAATGTTAATATGACTTTATGGAATGAAACTGTATGAGCAAATGCTGAGTTTGAAGAGTGAAAACTTGGGCATAAGGGAATGAAAGGAGTATGGAATGATCATTATTACACAAGAAATGTGGCTTCTTCCAACTGAGTGAACTCAGAGTTCCACTTAGGACTTTTCATAAAGTAGAGTGAAAAAGGACTATTGGGCAGATCCCAAGGTCCTTGAGGGGATGTTAGTGAATGATTTCTAGGGGAATGAAAGGGGCAGTTAGTCATGCTTCCACTATTGTACCACCATACAACTACCATGGTACTTGTGTTAAGGATGAGATGAGTTTTTCTTGACAAGCAAAAAAGTGATCATAAACCTACTTCTGCAACCTCAAACTACCTACTCAGCCTAATACACCTAACATTTTTTCTTCCTTTTGATTGGGTGCATTTAGACTAGCAAACCCTGCTTTTCCTTCTTTTCTTTTGACTGCTCTCCTATCTAAAACTATCCTTATTTCAACCAAGGGCTCAGATTGAGCAGTTGGGCCCTTTATTTCTCTATCTAATCTAGTGATCTGTCAAGCTTGAACTGTTTGAACAAATCTTATTCTCTATTCTAAAACAATAAATTTAAACATGAACTGGCCAGGATTGCACTGTCTGGCTATTCATCAACTGTAAGAAAATCAGTAATTGTGCTTCCTTGTTTGCTTGTGTCATCAGGCCACTTTCCCGATCTTCCCTTGGAATTGGTTTCTTTTCTTTTTATCTGAATCTTGATTGTTGATAATATGGAACCTTTGCAGCATGGAAAGGATGATCATATTTGGCATTTCCACAGTCAATCATGAAAAATGACACCTATTAGTGTAGGAACCTAACAACTGGTATAGGTACAAATGATAGTATAGGTAAAGGTACAAGTAATAGTACAGGTACATGTATAGGTACAAGTCATGGTACAAGTATAGGTACAAGTCATGGTATAGGTGCAGGTGCACAGGATGTGGATTATTTCCTTACAACAGATGGATTGGTTAGATTCGGAGACATGATATATGTGTTAGACAAAAGTGAGCTCAAGAAGGTGATATTGAGGGAATTTCATGCGAAAGCATATTCAGGTCACCCACGTTATTAGAAGACACTAATAGCAGTGAAGATATTTTATTATTGGCCGAACTTGAAGAGGGATGTAGCAGAGTTTTTAGCTAGGTGTTTTGATTGGTAGTGTGTGAAGGTAGAGTGTAAGCATCCAGGTGGAGTTCTACAACTGATTACGATTCCAGAGTGGAAATGGGAATTCATTTCCATGGAATTCATCACAGGTTTACCCTGGAAACTTAGACAACATGATTCCACCATGGTTACTATGGACATGTTGAAAAATGTTGCCCATTTCATTCTAGTGAAGTCTACATTCTTAGCTAGTGATGTAGCACAGGTATTCATCAGAGATGTGGTTAGATTGCATTGTGTTAAAGAATATTGTGTCAGAAAAGGATGCTAAGTTCACTTCCAAGTTTTGGAAGGAGTTTTTTGTAGGTTAGGGCATATAGTTGGCCTTCAGTACAACTTATCATCCGCAGACAGATGGACATACATAAAGGGTCAACAGGATATTGGAGGACATGTTTGGGATGTATGTGATGCATCATCAACAGAAGTGGGAGGAGTATCTTCCCTTGGTTGAGTTTGCATACAACAATGGGTATTAGGAATCTTTGAGGATGAGTCCATTTGAGGCATTGTATGGGCGAAGTTGCAATACTCCTGTCAGTTGGAGTGATCTGGTTAACAGAGTGTTGATTGTACTAGACATGTTGGCAGACATGGAACAAGAAATGCAGGTAACCAAGAAGAATATAAAGGCAACAATAGGATAGGCAAAAGAGCTATGCATATCAGAACAAGTTGTTCAAGGAGTTTCAGGTTGGGAACATGTGTACTTGCACATAAAACCAAAGAAGATCTCCTTGTGGATTGGACCATGTGTCATGATGGCACCGCGGTTTTGTGGACCCTTCAGTATTATTGAGAGGATTGGGCCAGTAGCCTATCGACTTGCACATCCTCTGCCAGTGAAAGTCCATGATGTTTTCCATGTGTCATTTCTTAAGAAGTATGTTAAATATGTTGATCATGTGATTGAATGGTCTGTATTGTTGGTGGAACCAGGTGGAGAATTCCAGTAGGAGCCTCAGTGTATATTGCCGAAAAAGGTTCTCATGCTCAAGAGTCAAGAAAATGAGCAAGTTAAGGTGCAATGGAAGCACTTTGGGCCCGATAAAGCTACATGGGAGATGACAGATAAGATGTAGACTATGTATCCTTCCTTGTTTACCGGTTGAGGAAAATCAATTTTGATATAGAGTTTTGGTATATGTTTTGGTGATGTTGCTATATGTACATATGTATATGGATGTAAATACCACCATAGATATGTTATAAAGCTCCAATAAGTGGTATGGGTGTCATGTCATGATGATGCTATGTTGTTATGTTTTCATGTTGGTTGCTTCTCAATAGGTTGATCATTGTAAATACTGCATCAAGCTAAGTTATAAAGCTTCATTGACAATATGTTTTTCTTACAACAATGTTGTAGTTATAGGTGTTGTTGAACACCGAGGATGGTGTTGACCCAAGGGGGAGGGTTCAGTAACATCCTTGGTGAAAATTACATGTAATAAAAGTTAATAAAGGCAAAATAATAACCATAGTTGATGAGACACTTATTCCAAGATGAATGTTGGGCAAGACATCCTAGTGTGGGTGTTCATTTGGTTATTAATGACTAAGGAAATTGGAAAAGGCAATGGCTAAGGTTTTGGAAAGGAAAAATTGCATTTTGGCACATTTATTTATGAAAATAATGGAAATTAGGAGCAAAAGGAGGTGAAAGGTCACATATTGCATGTGAGGAGGAAATTGAAGGAAAATATTGGAAAATGAAGAAAATATAGGCTTCATTCATAAAAAGGCTTACGAGGACCAATTGGTAACCTTTTTCCGGTTCCATTTTGGAGCTCCCTCATCATTCTCTCTCTCTCATACTCTTGAAGACTTAAAGTTTTCTTAGAGCATTATTGGAGGGTGTGGCATACCTGGATTTTGGAGTAAGAAGGCAAAGGAAGAGCAGGAAAGCAGCAAGAGGACATCGGGAACAACTAGAATGAGATTTTCTTGTAGGTACCGAGTTGCATGTATGTTTGCCTCACCAGTTTTGGCATGCATGGCATATGCATGTGATTTGCTGGTTGTGATCTATCATTGGAATGGAGGATGGCCGAGATTGACAATGGATTGCCTAGCCTTTCCATTTCATGGATAGACATGGAGATTGTTGGTTTATTTCCTTGTTTTTTTTGTTGGTTCTCATGTTTCCTTAGCTTGGGTTGAGTTACTAGTTTTTGGAGCCTTGGTTTGACAAATGATCTAGATCCCTGTAACAACATGGGTTGAGTTACTAGTCCCATAGTGTTGGTTGGAAAAATGCTCTGGATCCCTTGGTGGGTTGAGTTACTAGTCTTGGAGCCTTGGTTGGACAAACGCTTTGGAGCCTAGCGACGACTATGGGTTCAGTTACTAGTCTCGGAGCCTTGGATGGAACAAATGATTTGAAGCCCTAGATGTATGGGATAGAGAGCAATCTGATGATGGTTTTGTGATGTCCAATAATGAGGTGGAATCATTGTTTGATGGGTTGAGGTGGATGGCCTTTGGAAGCCATGAATAGTTTTGGATTGATGTGTTCTATGAGATCCCACATTCCTGCTTGGAATATGGCACAAGGGTGAATGGATGAAGAGAGATTTGGCTCAGCCATTCTACAGTCGGTGGAACGTGGAAGTCCCATCCTAGGTTTGGATTTTGCATCATCAATATGAGGTTATTTATAGTTCTATTTCTATGAGTATTATACTAGTTATGTGGTATATATAATTGTGATTTCATGAGTATTTCTGTTGCTATTATGTTGGTTATTTATATGTTTTATGACGGTATCTATGTATGGATCTCATCATGTTTTTACTAGTAAATGAATGATCAATGTATCTATGACCAAACTGATGAAATGGTAGTTGATGTGTTGAGGCATCAATGCTTCTTAGCGATTCTCAGATAAGTATGAGACCCCTATGCTCAAATTTGTTATTTACACCTGTAGAATACATATTCATGATATATTTGACGAAATTCTTGTCATGGCTAGTAGGGGTCTAGTCAAGGTTTCACTCAAGTGATTTCTTTCATACGGTCATTTCCTTGTTATATTATTGTTTTGAAGATGTGACTCAATTCTGGGTAGTGACCTGGGCTCTGGGCCTAAACAAGTGGCTTAAATCCCAGCGATGTTGGAACAACATTGAGCAAAAGAGTCCCTGGACGCTGTCTTGTAGGCCTATGAGAGTGTCTAGAGGTACCTGGATGCTGGCATGCCCATAACATGAGAGCGTCCAGAGGTCAAGAGATCCAAAAGTTCAGTGGGACCCAGGGGCTGATTAGCAGAAAGGTTGGATTGGTTCCTGAGGGTCCTAATGCTGATGTTGAATGTTTGTATGGTGTGTTTCCATTTGTTCCACTTCTTTAACATGACTTAGGAGGTCGAATCATATCGTAGTGGCCTCTCATCGCATATTTACCCCAGCTGGACGGCTGCTTGGTTAGATGTGGGAGGAGGGTGTTACAAATTTTCTTGGAAGTACGGGTCACGTTGTTGCTTCTTTTTGAAAGCGTCCAAATATCACCCAAATATCCAGTGCCATTTTTGAAACACAAGTTGTGATAATATTCTAGTATTTTCGTGTTCATTTCCATCTTTGTTACATATTCATTCTCCAATTTAAATACATTCTCTCTTTGCTACTTCAGAAGTTGTCCTGCTACGCTCAAGGAAACTCTAGCTTGGCAATTCTGCACAAAGTTTTTCCACCCACACAATTATTCAAAGAAAGGATGATTTCCCTACTGATAACAAAACATAATTCATCTCTTCAACTAATTCATCATTTGAGTTGCATGTTCATGCTTTATAAGCTCTTGATAATTTTTATATTTAAAATGAAAATGATCAATTAATCATTTTTATTTAAATGAACATCACTCTATAAATAGAAATATGCATTTTCAATAAACATTAGACAATTGCTTTAAAAAAAATGAATCAAGTCAATATTGTCCATACAAATACCTCAACTTATACACATATTGTATATTAACAATACTTCATCAAATCAAATTGGTAAAAACAAAACCAGGCAAATGATTTCAGTCAAGTTAGGAGCAACCTAAGACCATACCTCAGAAGTGAGTTAAAACTAAATCAAATGAACATGCCAACACAATGCAAAACAATACAACCCCGCAAGTTAGCTAACAGTAAATCGAATGAAAAGGAAAAGTAAACGCCATGTTGAAGGAAAAATTTAATTATTGCATTGAGGAGCTTTATAGTTCAATGTGAAGAGAAGTTATATTATTAATTTTATTATATAAATTAAAAAATAATACACATTAGCACAATCATATTATATCAATAATAATACTACATATTAGTATAATCACATTATATTAATATCAATATGAATAATATATTAACTTAATTGTATTATATTAAGCACATGCACAATCATGTCAATACATGTGGTTGATATACTTGAATACGGATATATCAATATCAATAAACCTCATATTAAAACTCAATATTTCAAACCTAACATTATAAAACTTAATATTAAATCCTAATATTATAAAGCATAAATCCTATATTATAAACACTAATATACCTCATATTATAAACTTTATATATTAAACGCGTCATAATATTAAACCCAACATAATAAATC
>APFE031418452.1:2767-18296 GCA_000404065.3 Pinus taeda | reverse complement strand
ATCTACAAATGTTGACCCAAAAGAAAACTTGAGTTTCCACTGTCTAGTCACTTGTAGTTGTGCTTTATCATTCAACCATCCTAATGAGTATGGTTTCTTGTGAGGTGTAGTTGCTAATCCCAATTTCTTTACAATTGCTTTAGAAATCAATTTTACTTGTGAGCCACTATCAAACAAAGTATCAATCTTTTGATGTTTGGAAATAACTCGAATATGGAAAAGCTCATGTCTTTTTCTCTCATATTCTTCATCAATAATAGTTTGAGCAGAATTACTAGTAGATGCTTCAGAATTCTTACCTTTTATACCTATGGCTGCAATGATTGTTTCATCTCCCGAGTCTGACCCCAAATCTTTCTGAATAGCTGCAGCAATATTCTTCTTCTTGCCCTCAGACTTCTTAGGTCTCAGCTCTGGATGCAGAATCCAACAGTGCTCATCATCATGCCCCTCCTTTTTACGGTGAGTGCATGAAGCTTTGCCTTTCTGTGCAATGTTAGGCTTCCTTGCTTTCCACTTTTGCTTTCTTTTCTCCTTGCTCTTGCTTACAGTGGGTTGGGATGGTCCCCCAACTTTTGGATTTCCATTCTTTTCTCTAGCTTCTAGATGAGTAGCTTGTACATATACCTCATCTATACTAGTGGAATTAAACATGAGGATGGTATGCCTCATGTAGCTGTGTAGACCACCAATGTACTTCAAAAGAGTCTCTGGTGAGTCTAATGTGATACCCAACATCAATTCTCTCTTTCTGAACTCTTGAGTATACCCTTGCACAATCTGCCCTTTCAACTGCCGAAGAGTTTGCCAACTCATCATGGCTTGTTGCATGTAGGCCAATGGATAGAACTGCTTTTTGATTGTAGAAACAAATTCACTACAGACAGAGATGGTCTTACCATGTTTCTTTATATCAACTTGGGTTCTGCCTTCCCACCAAACCAAGGCAGTGCCTCCTAGGCGTAGGCTTGCTAGCTGAATTTTACTCTTGTCTGAGTTGATGTTCTGCACTCTTCAATATACATCAATTTGTCTAATCCAATTGTCCAACTTTTCAGCATTTAGCTCTGCATCATATATAGGCAAATCAAATTTAACATCTATCTTAATCAAAGATGCTTTCTTATTATGCACAGGGCTATTAGGAGGTGTGAGAAAGCTTTCCTCTTTCCCCTTTCCTTTTGAGTGGTCATGGGAATGAGACTCATCTTCTTCTTTATCTTGTTTAGAACCTAATGAATCTTCATCCTTGTGCTTTCTAAATTCCCTATACATTTCTTCTACCATAGACTTTATAGCTAGGAAACTTTCTAGGAATTGAGGGCCTGCCCCATAGAACCTTCCTTTGACATTGTCTTCTGAGGATAGACTCTCCCAATTTCAGGATTAGTTTCCACCAACTCTCCTTCTCCTAATTTGAGCTTTGATCTCATGAGTATTTACAGCTAAACCAACAAAAGCTTGTCTAACCTTACAGCCTAGAGCTCTGATACCACTTGATCTGATATTCACCCTATGAGTGGCATCAGTTGAACATTTATTAAACAGAGGTATTACAGACTCATGTGTTGGTGTGTGTTATGTGTTATTGAAGCAACGGATCGATCAGATTGCCAATACACAGACAATAAAATGGAAAGACAACAGAGAAATAAAGTAAGCAAACACAAAGAAACAAGAATTTTAATAAGGAGTTCAACCTATTCTCCAGGGCTACGTCTCCGGTTCAGCTTTCAGTGGTGGCCTTGTTTTATTGTGCCTTTAAGCAGAGAATTACAATGTAGGGACTCAATGTGAGTTTTCCTGAAGTAGGTTTTGCTTGATAGGGTGGTTCTTGGATTCCCTAAATGACTGGAGAACACAGATTCTTCTTCTTCCTACCAGCTCTGTGACCTTCTGGTCTACAGTGGAAAGAGCCAAATATGGTGCTCAGTCCAGACAGATTCCTCTACGGGATGGCTTGAATCTCTCAAGCTCTGGTGCTCGACGCTGCCACTGGTCAGGTCGGCCCTCTGTCTCCTCCTGCTTTTGCCTTACTGTCTTCTTTCTCTATGTATTCCATCCTCCTCTCTGGATTCAGGTCTTTCCTCGTCTCTCAGACTGTTCTCCAACTTGACTGTCCTATTTCTTTTCTTTGCGGTTCCTCATCCGCCTTTGTCAATTCCCCTTCTGCAGCTGCGCTTGGAGTTCCCTCTTTGGCGTCAGCATGGATGCTCAGCGAGTGGCCACGTGTCCTCCTCTAAATAGTGCCAGCCTACTTCATCAATTCATTTCTTTAGTTACGTCGTGGATGAAGTATTTCCTCCACCGTGGCGGTCAAACGGATTCCAAATATTTATAAATTGTGGCGTATTCCTTCGTCGATTCTGCTTCTTCCACCGGGCTTGATCTCAGTCGTCTGATCTGGGGCCTCCAGATCCGACGCCATACGCTCGTCCTGCGCGGTTGACTTGCTTGACCGATAACACGCGATCAACAACAGTTTTCTCTCACCTCCATTGGCCACGCGTTGATCATTGAGTGGGATCGCTCCGCTCTCGTCCAAAACTGTTTACCATCTGAGGCCGCCCCGATCAATACCGTTGGTTTCCAGAGTGCGAGTCCCGCCTTGTACGTTCAACGCTTTTTCTCTTTTCCGCCCGCAGTTCTCTCGTTTTCCATGCGTCCGAGTGCTCGAGCGTTTCCCTACTTTGGGCTTGTTTTCCCAGTGATGTGCGATTAGCGCTAATCGCGTATCAAAAACCTCCTTATTTTCCCGATCTGGGGCTCCCAGGGGCTACTTTGACCTCATGTGCAGTCTCCATGGGCCTCGGTCAGCGCGCTTTGACCGAGGTCCTCGTTGTTCCACGTTCGCTGCTATTGCCATTGGTTCAGGGGTGTTTTTTATCACGATTATGAATTCTTTAGAGATTTGTCCCAACCTTATACAGTCATGGTCCTTTGACAGTCTTTTATGGATCCAATTCAGATCACTATCTGTGCTCTCACTGAATCTAGGAAAATAGGTATACCATTCACGAAATGAAGGGACATGATTTGTATAACCAACGATAGAAGAAAAATCCAGTTGGGCAAATTTGCTGGCTAGAAACGCAGGAAGGACCATATCGAAAACCTCCCTATATGAGTGATTTCAGGTTCAAAAGTAAGGAAATTTTCTGGCTGGTGTAGCATCATGGTGTGTGTGGGGTTGCTTGAAAGCCAGGATGATCAAACAAAGATATGGACAGTGGAGTTGCCAGGATGTTTACCATAAAATTGACAGTAGAGTCACCAAGGTGAGAGATCTTCAACCCACACTTCCCTTGCTCAACTAACAGATGAGATGTAACATTTTTTCGTATCCAGGGAAAAATATTCTAATCTGTTCCCCAATAACGACATTAGAAAGATGTTGTCACTTGAAATCGCACCAGCGGCACAAGTGCTACAGGGGCGATAGAAAGCCTCCTAGAGACAACCTCTCGGTTGATTGTAGACCAGTGCCTAGGTCATCTTAAAGAGAGGAGTGCTTAAGAGATAATCTGTGAGGGGTTTTTATCACTCCAATTTTCACGTAAAAATGTAATAGGATGGGCTTGGTTCAATAAGCCTTCACTGAGGTAGACTCAAGACAATAGATGGATCCAAATGTGGGGGGTATATTGGGGCAATCTCAAAGAGAAACGACTTCTTTTGGTGGTCAACACACAATGATGAGACAACTCAATACTGAAGTTGCACTAATGGTAGAGAGGAAGGGATGGAGGAGGGAAATAGATGCATAGGGCTATAAGGAAGACAAAATCCTAAGAAACAATGTTCCAGTAGAAAGATGGAGTTCATTTATAGGGTTGTAAACAACATAGAATCATAAGAAACGATTTTCCAATAGAAATATGGAAGAGGAAGGAGGTGGAATGATAGAAACATCAGAGTACTTATTGAGGTTTCATGCTTATAGAACCATGAATGAGAAAATAGAACCAAAGTGGCATCTTAGAATTCAGACCCTGCAGGTGAGAAATTTTGGAACCAGCCAACCAACCTCCTCCCTCTCTTAAAGTGTTTCTTCCCCCTTTTTATAAGAAGAGGGGGGGCTAGAATTACAGTTTACAAAATATCTCAGCACAGGGCCAACTGTCTGATGGACTAGCTACCTGGGCCTGCGATGGCACTGTTGCCTAAAAAGATTACAATAGGGATCTCCTCCCTTTCTTGGAAATAAATGGAAATTGCAGACCTAATGAAAGAAGGAGGAAAAAGGAAAGATGAAGGAGGAGGTGTCCCTCTGCTTTTCTAGTGGAGGCATCCCGATCAAGCCACATCCTTGTCATGATGCACTTCTCCTGTTGCTCGGTTGGTTTCTGTCAATTCTGCCTTAATTGCCTGAGTAACTCGTTCACTGGAGTAGGGAGTGGGTCGACTATGAATGCCTATCGTGGAGTGGGAATGGAGTGTGTCCTGGTATTCCTTTTTTGTGTGATGGAGTGGATCACCATGCCGTGCCATTAAGTCTTCCTGAGTGACCCCCATACTGATATACTGTCGCGCCATAATTCATTCACTACTTCAGCTATCGACCCATATGCCTTAAATTCATTGTATTGTGCTATCAGGGCCTTGTTGTAATCAAGGATTTTTCCTTTATAACATTACAATCCGTGGGCTATGATCCTCCTCATCCCCCTTTGGTTTAGCCCCTTTCCACTTTTCTTATCATATGACGGGGGGTATGACTAGGGGCTTAGCCCTCGAGCGTTAAGGCCTTCAAGCTCCCGTCCTGGGGGAATTTTTCCTTTGTTTTGTAGAATACCACATCCTGATGAGTTATAGTGTTTTTTCTGTGGTGTTTCCCTTGATCCTTGCGATTGTCGATTTGTGGGATTGGGCCAACCAAAGATATCACAATCACAACCACGGAAAGGGGGGCCTTTTAACTTCTTTCTTAGCACTAACTAACTATTCGAATGCAGGAGATTTCTAAGCTCGATCACATAATATATTGCGTGTGGGAGGATCCCCGCTTATCGCAACCATAGGGCGGGAGAGACTGAGGTGCAGGAGTGCCATAGCCTGTGTGATTGTCGATTGCCGATTTGCGGGGTGGCATCATCATTGCCAAGTGTCACCTTGTGAGTGGTGACACATGTCACCCATAAATGCCCCTATAAGACCCCTGAAAATGCTGAAACTGAGTGACAGGTGTCCCCCATATGGCGACATCAGCTTCCATACTGCCACGTGGAGGAGAGAGAAAGGGTCTGCTTGCCCTTGGTCTTTTCATGAAATCCTTTGTTAAATAGAATCGACCCCTCCTTGATGATTTAACACTGTATCGCCAGTATGCGATACCACAAGGTTTTTAAAGTTAGAACCCCATCGCCATGCCGATCGTCGATATGCGAGATTTACTTTGAAATTGCTGGACTGCGGGGTCACGACACTGTAGGGTCGTGGCACTACAGGACTACGGGATCGCGGGATGGTCGATATGCGAGATGTAGGATGGCCGATATGTGGGATACAGGATGGAAGATATGCGATGAGATTAGCTCCCAGACCTCCTATTTACGATTTTCTTTAAGTCTCTTCTCCTTGTCTTCTGGCTTTCCATGGGTAACTTCAACATGCCATATCTTATGCTCCAGGAATCTCTTTTTGGACTTCTATATACCGTTGGAAAGCTCTTCCAGAGCACTATGCAGTGGAGAGGGTACGATTAAGCTCTGATAACTTTCGCGGCTTGGGAAATGGCTTCAAAATCACTTCTTTTTTACACTCTTTTCACCGCTACAAACATATTTAGCAGTGAGTGACAACAATTTCGATGGACCCTGCTACACAAAAAATGAGAAATACATGAAAAACATGATTGCAATCACGTTTTTTCACGTATTTATCATTTTTCATGTAGCAAGGTCCATCAAAAGTATGTAACATGGGTACTTCTTGGATGAGGAATTAAATTTTTCATCCAACGAGTACTCCTGGTCGAAACTTGAGTAAAACCTCAGGGAGATAAGTTGAAAACACGAGTTGAAAAAGTAGTTTTATTAATTTTTTTTTTTAATCTTTTTACTTTTTTACTCCATAAATGGTGAATCATTCCCCATGGTTGACATCATCATCTTAAATCCTATTGGTTCTTATAAAGTTTATTTTGGTTGTACATTTTTCTTAGGAGGCTCATTTTAGACATCAAAGTTCCCCTAATGAGTGTACTGAGATGTATTTGAGTTGAATTGGAGTATGATAGCAACAGTTCACATGATGATGACAACATGCGGTGATTTGGCACAATATGAGTTGTAGTGATGTGTTGCAACCGAGTTGGAGGGAGAAACCTTACATTACTTGAGGAAGTGTGGAGGATTTCGATTAGTTGTGGCTGATGACCATGAGATTGAGGAGTCTCACCCACATAGATTCATGAGCCTTGATGGAGGTTTGTGCGATGGAAGCAAGGAGTTATGCGGTAGGGAAAATTGGTGTTGGAGCTCATGACACTTTGCGACATTTGGTCTTGGCGATAGATTTGCTACGATGGTGTTGTTGAGGGCAATAACCTTTTTAAAGTGGGGGAGGATGTTAAGGCCTCGAGTTGGCACCAAGGCCAACGAGCGCCCATGATGGGTCGTGCTCACTTGGAGAGTGAAAAAAAACTAAGTTAGATCGAGTTGGACAAGAGTGCATGATGGGCACACCTGCACAAAGATAGGGAGCCCACTGATATGATGAGGTTGACTTGGTGGCGACTTCGAAAAGAGCGTGCGTTGGAGGAAAAGTTGATAGGTACAGACGTGTTATAGTGAAGGGCGCCCACATAACTTTGGCAAGGAGTGAACATTGCTAAGTTATTGTGATCGACTTGTGGACTTTTCCCACAGGCACGCCCACACTAAGGGGCACCAAGGCAGTGTTGTGCGACGGGCAGGTGCAACGAGCGGTAGCGATGTGGCGTGAAAAACAAGTAATTGATGAACGAAGAGGTAGCATGAACGTGAACGGAGTACCCAGGTAGGGGCATTCTTGTTCAGTAGGGGCGCTCGCCTTCCCATCAATAGGTTGGCCCAAGGGCACACCTTCCCATAGGCAGGCTGGCCTAGGGGCATTCAAAAAACTTGGAGGTCGGATCAAATGATGAAAGGAAGTGTCAAATAAGTGAATTGGAGTTGGTTGGATGGCTATATATTAGAGAGATTAATTAGACCAAGAGGCAACCAAGGTAGCTCACATAAATTAGAGAAAAGTTTGAAGTTGTGAACTAGGCAGTTCTGAGGAAGCGTGTGCAGAACAGTACAATCTGTGGGCAGGAAGTAGTGGTCGCGTTCAAACAATAACAACTTGTGCCTATGCGCCTACCTAGGGTGGGAAAGGCAGACGAACTTTTGTTTTGGGTGATTTCTGCAGCTGTGGAACTTGGTTTCTTGACATTATGAGAAAAGGCTGCACAACTTGGAAAGCAGTGTGGGAAGAGGCTGCACGACTTGGCAGGTAGTGTGGACAGAGCCTGCATGACTTGGAAGATAGTGTGGGAAGAGTTGCATGACTTGGCAGGCACTGGGGCAGAGCTCTATGACTTGGGAAGAAGTTTGGTGGACGATTTGTTGGTCTAACTAGGCAACTACGACGACCTTTCCTATGTTGTATTTGTTGTTGTAAGATATTTGCAAATTTAATATAAACAATTGGGCGAACTACATGGGGAGTTTTTCCCTCCCTCCATAAACTTTTTTTGACTGTCTTATATTGTTGGATCACATTGTTTATGAGGTAAATGTTAAATAAGTTAAGTGAAATATATGAATTGTAATTTTGTTGCATAATTGAAGTAAAGGAACACTTAAACACAAATTTGGTTAAGTGTTGGATTATAGGTGTAGTCTGAGTGACATTAGCTTAGGAAGAAGTGAACTCTTGCCGATGCCACACAACACCCACAGTGGACTTAAGTCGCCACTAGTGTGGGGTCATGACACCATGTGTCCCTCATGGGGTCTTGTCTTGACTGCCAGATAGTAGCTGACAAGGGAAACCTCTACCCTACTTTCAAATGACACACTTTTATATATATTATTTGTTAGTTTTTCCCAATTTACAGAGTTTACATTAGATTATATTTATATATTTACGAAATTTTTAAGAAAAAAATTATTAAATACCTACATATTAATTTCTAGCAAATTGGGAATTTGACTATCAATCTGGAATATTTTATAAAGTAATGTATTGTAAATTTGTTTTTAAATATTTAAAATTACTCTATGAATGTAATGACATTACTACAGATTGATCTCATACGTCTAAGATAAGGAATGTGATTAGTTCATTCTAGTAAAACATGACGTAATATTAATAACAAATACATTGTACTTCACCTTTAGTTGTAACAGATTCATTAACTTTCAATACTATCCATGGTGTTGAAAATAATATTGAAACTAAATACTCTATCATCAAGTTGCTTACATGTTTGATTAGAGCTTTAACTAAACAGTTACTGATAGATCGTACATAATGACTTGCGTTGACCTCATACTTTTCCACATTAGCATAAACCTTATTACTCTTTGTATTGATTACATATATTTTAAATTTTATTAATAAATTCGAATTTGATTATAAATGAACATATTTTGTAAATATTATATATAATAATTTTCTTTTAAATTTTATTTAAGGCTTTAAAACTATATATCTTGGATTTCATACCTCATATAAAATAAAAACTTATTAGAACTTTCAAGGCAATAAATTAATTTTATAATAAATCATCTCTACAATGGGTTCGAATATGTCCTATTCTAATCACCAAAATACTCCAACAACAATGTAAATGTTAATAGTGACGACATCTCATTCAAGGTCGCTACAATGATCGTTGCGAAAGAACTGTCATTAAATAAAATTTGTAGCACTGCTGCTATTATAAATAACATTATAGCTCCCATGTAATGGAATTGAAGTTTCAATCATCCAATAACTGATATACAAAGTCCGTAAAAGGTTACATAGTTTTCCTTTAACCCAAAGGATTAAGGCGTTCCCAAAACTTGGAATATCATACTTGTTTTGTATGCAATTTTCATTTTACATAGAGGTATAGTGATCATATATGATGAAAACACACTACATTCATAACCTGCCATCATGCAGGAGTACCAATTATGATGTAAATCGTGTACCTTTCGCATGTTAATCGACACATTGAGCAATAATATGTTCAATTTGATAGCCCATCAAATTGCAGAAAAATAAATTAAAATATTGCCAAAAAACACTAAATTTTAATGTGTAAAGGTAAACTATGGGAACTTTACAAATTTATTCAATCAACACCAAATTAATATGGTATGACTAAAAACTCAATGCAATATTTGTGGTAGGGATAATAAGAATTTAATGTAAAAATATATATGAAAATGAGAGTAATAATTATAAAGAAATTAGTCATTATCTTATAACAAACTATGTTTATGTTATTTTTATGATGACGACAATATAATTTTACAAACAATTTAAGATTATTTTTATTAATTAATTTATTGAATATTGCTAATTTTTTATAAAATAACCATGTATAAAGATATGAGTTATGTGCCTTCTCTTTAATTATAATAATGTCTATTTTAAAAATGTTTTTCTTAATTATTTTTTTGAACAAAATTCATTATTATTTGTTAAAGTGAGATCATCCAAATAATGCCAATATTTATATATATGTTTTTATAATTATTTTCATAGAATGAGTTCCATTATTATTTCGTAGAATCATTTTTTTAAATGCATTTCTACTGAATTTATTCAAATGCCTTAGCATAATATTTGTTAGACATGAGCATTTAAGATCCACCATATAATGATAACTTATATATGTCGCAAAAAATATTAAAATGGAAAAGGGATTTTATTTCATTAAAATGGAAAAGGGATTTTATTTCCACAAGGAATCCAAATCTGCTATTTATTTCTGAAAATTTTGTACAGAAATTTTCAGATCTTCTCTGCAAACTCTCGGCCCAAAACTCAAAACTTTGAAATCTCCTCTCAGTATATTGTTCTCTCCTTGATCACCTGTGCTTTGATAACATGTAGAATTTTGTAGAATTTTTCCTACAAATCAGCTAGCTTTGATACCATGTAGAACTTTTTCTACAAATCAGCTAGCTTTGATACCATGTAGAAATTTCCCACCTGTAGATCAACCCGGTAATGCAATGTACTAAAACAAAACACTTGATCTACTTCTACAAACAATTTAGTGGAAGCTTAATCAACCATGAGCAACATCAATAAGAACACATATAACTGATAGGAAGGAATCAATCACACATAACACAGAAGAATTTACCCAAGGAAAGCACCTACCTAAAGCCCCATCTCTGTATTATCATACAAGTGGAAATATAATCCGGATTACAAAAATAATCAGCTCAGAAGCTATCATGCTCTCTCTACAATCCCTCTACTGCTCATAGACAGTCAAAGGCTTCTCACAAACCTTCTCCTCTGTCATCCAAGCCTCCTATTTCCTTGTGCAGTTTCCTTGGGGTCTAGTGCTGCCACCTGTGTGAATTGGCCTCTTCACACACTCACTAACCTCTGATCTAACTGCACAAACCTGAAGGAGATAAATCCTCATCATGGATGAGCTTTCTTTCTAAGAAAAATATTCATCCAACTGATAGTACATTGTCCCTTCTCTGATCTCGACTAGGTCTCTGTCTGAATTGACATGCATGAGATATTTAAGCTATAATATTCAGTTATCTGAAAATACCAGTTGTTACATCCATGCAAGCATTAACAAACTGAATCTCATTAATTTAACAACTTGTTAAATTAATCTAATTGGACTTGACTTAGTTAACCGAGCCAACTAATTAGAACTCATAATTTCAACTCATCCTTATCTCTTTAACTGATGGATAAATTCATCAATTAATAGATAAACTGTTGCATGTCCTCACATAGACTTCAAGTTTGTTTTTCCTTAACTAATTAACTCATGGAGATAAATTAATTAATATTTTAAACTACTGTTAAGACCAAATTCGTTTTTACTTCCTATAGTTAGACTAGGGACTCCTAAAAATAGGAAGGGACCCAGAAATGCTATTTTTAGAAGATTCTATTTTTAGCACTTCTTAAATTTTTCATTTCTTGTTGCACACTTTTCAACACTATATAATATTATATATATATATTATATATATAATATATATAGTAATATATATATTGTAATATAACTAGAAAATTTCCCCAAAAGTGCAAGGAGATGCTGATAGGATTTTTAAATTGAAGAATTTGTATTTTGGTTTCCATAATCAAGAAATTAACTATTGATATATCTAAATTTAATTTTTTTTAGTGCATTTTTTAAATGTTTTTGTTTATATCTATTGCCATCATTGGAGACTAGAGTTAAATACATTATATAGTAACTTATGTCTTTACTTGTTGTTTATGAGCTTGATTCAATCCAATTGTAGTTGATAGGGAGCCAATCATAAGAATGAGTTAAGTTTCCTAAGAATGGACTAAACAAATTGATTGAAGAGTAAAATGACCTATTATCCAACAATTATTTATCCAATACTAATGTTATCCATTCAAAAGTGTAATGCACTTAAGAATCAAGACTTATGTTCAATTATCAATTTCTTTCAACATTAGGGTCCAAATTTTAATCTTGCCTCCAAATTAATTTATTTATATTCCATTTCTAGCAAATGTGATTCTGTAATTTATTTCTAACACATAGAGAATGCTATGAATAAATATATTACTAAACTTATTCCAGGTAAGTTTATTTCTAATACTAAACACCATCACAAGCATTATACTCCATCAAATCTAGATATCCCTAGACGATTTTTCCCCATAACTTAAGCTTTGCAAATAATGTTGCTCCATATTTTAAAGTTCCAATTTCAATTCTGATAAGGTGAAATGATATACTGATTAGCCATTCCTTACAAGCCCTTAGCAGAACCAATTCACAATCTATCTCCTTCCAATTCCTTCAATTCTTCTTCCCCTACTACTTTCTCATTCACTCCTAATTCAAAAAAAAGGAAAAGGTGATGGGACAAAAGTAGGAAAATTGTCAAAATGGAAGTGGTGGTGGAAGCAAGGGATGTTGCCAGCTCTAAAAGAGGAAGAATACAGTAAACAAGAAAGGCTAAGGCAACTCATATTGAAGAAATAAACATGTAATAAATGTATTTGATGTTTCTAAAAAAATTATTTACTTTTTTCATGAATATTAGTTGGGCAACATGAAAAAGGAAAACGATGATGTTTCCAAAACAAAACTATTTGTAATTAAGTTAATAAGAAGGGGCATTGATTATAAAATGTGACCTCTCTCTTATAATAGAATGTGGAATTGTTTCCCAAATTTTTTGTGTTAATATATTTTTTTAACATGCATTATTATTACTGTGATTTTCAGGACAATTTTTAAATCTACATTTAGATTAATAAAACATATAAATTCATGAAGGTTGGAATTTATGATGGCATTGAAAGTCTAGATAGAAAAATATTCAATAACGTTTTTGAAGGATTAAGAATGTGTCTAAATAATTTATTAATGGATCACATTGTTGAAACATTGTTTTTATTCAAGGTTTCTCAAATATGATATTGGAAAGAGATTCAAAATCTTGATATAAGCAATAGGAAATGAAAAGAGTTGTTGCTATGGTAATGAAGCACTTTTTTCATTGTTTAAGAAGACTTAAACATTATAGCATATATCATATCTATTGAGTATCATCATATCATATGAAGCAGTTTCACATCATTAACAAAATATTAATAATAATTTTGTGAAGGAGGGAGGTGTTACATATTAAGAAGAATCATATATTGAGCAGTTATGAGAAGAAAAAATTGTAGCCATTTAGACGTGGCCAAAATTTCAGAGAGCATGAGTTAAGAAACAAGGTGAAGTGAAAATTAATCAAAAGTTATTTGTTGAGTATAATTTTGTAGGGAAATTAGGATTGGATTAGATGAAAAAATTGAACTTAAGGAAATTGAAGGTAGTGAAAGCTCTAAAAGGACACAAAAACATGTTAAATTAGCAACTGGCTTGTAACTTATCTAGCAGCCGACTTGTTTTCACCTAGATAAATCACATTGTTAATTGACTTACAATTAAAGTCTATGGAATTGTCCAAATAAGATTTGACTCAAACAAATTTTTGTTTTGTAAACATAATAAGTCTTATTGGTAATGGTCTCATAGCTAAAGTTTATGGAATTGTTCAAATAATATTTGATTCTGATAAATTTATGTTTAGTAAATATGTTAACCAATTAATAACTAACACTCAAAATAAAACTTACAAAAATATCATATAATAACTATAAAAATATTTAGAAAAATTTAATATAACAAAGAATTTGTCAAGTCTACAAAATGTACTATGTAAAGAGCATCTTCGAATCAAAGTTTTTTATCCTTTCACCTAAAATCCATAAGCTTTATTAAAAATACGCATACACTATTTAACTAGAGCATGGCTTGTGTACTATAAAAATATATGTTAATAGAGTATGGCTTGTATATTATAAAAATATATGCATATTAACATATGCAATCACCAGTTAAATATATTAACTTATAGCCACTAAATATATTATCATATCAAACTAAAATTTCATAATTTATGAGCTGATTCATTCAACACTAAAATATTTTTAACTCATTAGTGCACCTTTACATGTTACATATTAAAATATCCAACTAACCAATCAAATATATTAATTCAACCCATTCATTCACGGTGAACGAAAAGTGGTAAACAAAATGTTAACATTGCAGAAGAATCTAAACGAGCATAACACAATAGGGAAAGTGAAGAGAATCCATCCACTGCAATGGGACAACAAATCTAACAAAACAAGAAGCAAAGATGAAGCATTAGAAATTTTATGAAAGGAAAAAAAATTATGTATTTTAAATTTTTATTCTCTTACAAATGTACATGAAAATAAATAACAATAATATATAAAAGAATGTAAGCAATCCTTTCACACCTTCCTTTCTTGCAATATACATCTCAATGCATAAACCACATGGTTGAGGATAGTAGAATTAAAAGATGTATTCTTGGAGTTGTTGTTGGACCATAAGTTGAATATACATACACAAACCAACTAGGAGCACACCATAAAGGATTAGATAAATAAAATGTTGTGTTGTATTTGTTTTATGTTTTAGAAATTGTTTTGACATATTTTTTGCTCTAATTTACTCAGAATTTGGTAGGGATTTTTGGAAGTACAAGTTGAGTTGAAAATTTTCCACAATCATAGCATCCAGATTTGAACCCACGTATGCAATCAAAATCCCATTTTAAATAACAAAAATAAAGATTTGACATTTTTTAAAATCCAAATTGCAATAAAAAACTCTGAAACATAATAGGTTTAGATAACTCCAATAAAAGGAAAAATAATGCTATAAACATTAGACTATATAGTCGAACCAAAGACCACTTAATAGGTTCCATGGCAGGTTATTATCAATACACCCACTGGTAGGGTGCAATTGAATCATGCAATTAATCACACCTATTTTATTTATCCATAACCCATGTTTGTTTGACCAACACATTTGTTAAATATCCGCTTTTCTTTGGAAACAAGCCAACATCTAGACGTGTAACTATACATTGGCCATTTAAAGAAAATAATAATTTTTAACTGGTAAAGTATTGATGGATTTGTTAAATGTCAATTTTCCATCAAGAGCTATTCAGTATTTGAATGTGTAATAGTGAATCTTCTTAAGTTTTTTCTATTTTTGTTATGAGTATTAATGTAGTTTTTTTTCAATGACTATAGGATCTATAAGAAAGATTCTAATAATTAGGCACTACTTAAAATTCCCCTAGAATATAGTAATGCACTAAAAACTAAAAAAATGGCATTGATACCAAGAGAAAATTTGTAGGAAAATTAAGTGCTAGCTTCTTCCTTAACATAATTGAAAACCTGGGAAGGTGCAACAATATCGCATACACATAGGGATATTCCATTGACTTTGTCAACTGCATCAAATACTTCTCCACCATCACTCCTCTGCAAGAGTCCAGAGTATGAAAATTAATGCATCAATGATGTAGAACAAAAGTTTGGACCTTAGTACATAGTTGTAGAAAAGCAAAAGACACTTCATACCATATTATGTTCTAATACTGATGTCCAAAGAGTAGAAATATTAAAAGAAAGAAACAAGAATTTCAATTAAAAGATATAATTTTGGGTGTTTTGGAAATACATCAAACTCATCTATATCATGCCAAACATAACATCCATAGGTACAATTCTAGTATGCGAGATATGCTATCAATAAATTGTTTACAGACATAGTCCAAAACTAACACAAATTTGTAGAGGAAGGAGGGTGTTGGGTCCCTATAATACTAGTGATTCCCCAATTACTATTGTAGTTGTATCCCTTATTAATATTGTTGTGCCCCTATTGTCCCCATATTGTTATTACTGTGCCCCATAGAATCCCTCTATT
>APFE031418442.1:0-14079 GCA_000404065.3 Pinus taeda | reverse complement strand
CAGCCCCCCACGTCAAGGACTGGTGGGAAACCTACTGCGAGCAGAAGGATGAAAGCACAGGCTCACTATTTTCGGCCGCACCCACTTGGAATGACTTCTGGGATACCATCAAGGAGCAGTACTACCCTGTCAAAAGCTATGAGGACAAATACATCAAATGGACCACACTGCGGCAGGGATGAGATCAAGATGTGCCAGAGTTCACAAACATTTTTCATACCCTTCACACATGGGTATCAAAGATTCTGAGCTGCATCTGGTACTCAAATACCGTGGCTGCCTACACAGATACATCTAGGAAGAGATGGAGTTCTTGAACATCTCCTCACTCGGCACAGCATACCGATACGTTGTCAAAATCGAGCAAAAGTTCAAGCAAAAGAAGCGAGACTTTGGATCTGCCAATCCAAGGCCCAAAGGACAAAGCCAAGGCGGGGTGACCCAAGACAACCCATCGAAGCCGCAATAAAAGAACAACACCACAAAGCCGAAGGACATAGGAAAGTGGTCTGAGTTCCACAAGAGTCCCACTCTAACACAATTGAGTGTCGGACCAAGCAGTCGCTGGTGGCTGAGTTGAAGGCTTCCAAATCAGATGCATGTTCCAACCCTAAGCCAGAACCCGACAAGGGGAATGGAAAAGGGAAGCAGATCATTGATGCAAATCCTAGTGCCACTGTTGCCACTGCCAAGATCTAGAAGAATGAGCCCGAAGAGCCAGAGGAGGGGGAACATCCTTTCCACTCACAAATGTGGGTGAAGGGTTCGCCGCTACAATTCATTGTCGACAGTGGAAGCCAAAAGAACCTTATTTCAGTAGAGGTCGTGAAGCGGTTGGGCCTACCAACTACACCACACCCGTAGCCGTACAGTATTGGGTGGCTTCATGAAGGATGAGATCTCAAAGTTCGCCAGCAGTGCCGCCTTCCCTACAGCATCAAACCATTCACAAACGAGGTACTGTGTGTTGTTACACCTCTGGATGTTTGTGATGTACTATTAGGCCAGCCATACTTGTGGAGGCGACATGATGTGTATGATTCAAGGCCTCGTGCTGTCATTATTTCTTTGGATAATTCATTATACAAGATACCGGAGGTAGCCCCACCTACCGCCGCCTCTTTTATCATTGCTAAGAAAGGCAGCAAGCTCATATCACAGACTAGGAAGATCTTTGCTACATCCATGACCCCCGCAAAGGGTTCCTCTACGCAGCAGCAGCAGCAAAGGGATACGGTCATGACAGAACACAGGAACAACTTCTCCTCATGCACAGGGGTACCACACCAGTTTCAGGTGGGCAACAAAGTCTGGTTGCATCGACAGAAAGAACGCCTTACCAGAACCCATTAGAAGCTTAGACCACTCCGACATGGTCCTTACACCAGTACCAAGGCTACGGGAAACAATGCTTTGGTGCACATCATTCCTCCATTCCTTTGCCTACACCAAGTGTTCAATGTGGACCGTCGTCGATCATGCTTCCCACCATTACTAGACACATCAGAGATTGCAGGACAAGTTCAGCAGATGGAGGAACTCAAAGCAATGGGGACCATCGCTTCCTAAGGGGGGAGGAATGATCCAGGTGGATATTGGTGGCCACCGGCTAATTCCACGTGGATCCCCTCTAGTGATTCTTTCAGTTCTTTCAGTTTCCTTAATTATAGCACAATTTACTATTTTTAGCAATTTTTCGGGTCCTAAACTTCCGGAGCCGTTTTAAGGCCCTAAACGACGTTTTTTGGGAAATCTAAGCGATATTTTTCTGTCTAAAAATCGTCTTTTACGTCGTAATCCTCGGAGAGATCTTTCCAATGGGCTATCATGCACGTCGAACGGAGATAAGACGACCAATTCGCAATCCCGGGAATTTGATGTACCAACTTACCCAAAAACGGGGCCCACAATTTGGCGTTTCACCTTCCAGGGTTAGGTTTTGGAATGTGAAGGGTTTTTCCATTGTTTCTCAACAATAAATAGGCCTTCGAGCCTCATTGTAAGACAGTTCAGAGGCATGTAGCCACACATCTCTTCCCAGAGATAAGCTACCATCGCCCTAGCTGGTTTATTTCTATTTCCGGTTGTAAGCATATTTCAGTATTTTCCATTAATGAAATGAAGTATTATTTCTGCTGCATCTTTGTGTATAGGGTTATCTCTGTATTTTATTGCGTTCCTGTTTAAATCTGGATCAAACCCCTTCACCACAAGTCTATCTTTATACCTCTATTTTTCTCCATCTTCTTCCTTCAACCTGTAAACCCATTTATTCTGCAATATTGTTTTTCCTGCATGAAACTTGACTAAGTCCCAAGTCTGGTTACACATCAAGGAGTCCATCTCTTCTTCCATGGCTTGCTCCAACTTCTTCCTAGTTTCTACATGCATTACTTCTTCATATCTTTTTGGTTCACCAAAATCAGTCAACAATACATAATATAATTAAGGGGAGTATCGTTCAGGGGATCTACGTATCCTGGTAGATCTTCTCACACCACTTTTAGGTGTTTGAGGTGCCTATTGCTGTTGTTGTTGTGGCTGTTGATCATTATGGTTTTTAGGAACCTTTACTTTTATGTGATCTCATAAAGTACTTCATATTATTTGTTTTCCTTTTCCAATTTCTTTCCTTGCATCTGATCCTTATGAGACATTTTCATTGAATATGACATCTATGCTCTTAATGATTTTGTGATTTTCATAATCATATAAGTGATAACCAAAATCATTCACACCATATCCAATAAAGATACATTTGTTTTATTTTTCCTCAAGCTTTGTTCTATTTTATTTATTAATGTGGACAAATTATTCACAACCAACGGTCTTTAAAAATGAGTAGTTTACCTTTTTACATGCCCATTCCTCCTTTGGAATACCACCATCCAAGGAACTTGAAGGCCCTCTATTTAAAAAATAAACAACAATATCTATAGAATCTGCTCAAAATTGTAAGGGTAACCCTACATGCAATCTCATGCACCTTGAGCACTCCATGATTGTCCTGTTCATTCTTTTTGATGCACCACTTTCCTATGGCATTCCTGGAACTATATTCTTTGTGAGTTTTGTTCTCTGAATAGTAGTTATCAAACTCTTTGCTGCAGTATTCACCTCCATTATCTAATATGAGACACTTCAACTTCTTTCCTATCTCATTCTCAACCAAAGCTTTCTATTTCTTGAAAGTATCAAATACATCATATTTATTCTAAATACAATAAATCTAGTTTTTTCTAGTTGCATCATCAATAAAATTAACATATTAGCGAGAATCACTAAGAGATGATACCAGAGTTGGTACCCATACATCTATATGAAAAATCTCTAATTTCTCTCTCTTCTTTTCCTTCTCAACTTTGAAAAATTTGACTTTCTTTTGTTTTGCGTAAACACAATTCTCATAGAAATCCAAATCAACATGCTTCAAACCTGGTAATAAATTTCTTGAGTGAAGAATATACATTCCCTTCTCACCCACGTAATCGATCCTATGATTCCAGAGTGTTATATCTCCTCCGATGGGGGTTAAAAAATAAAAAAAAAAATAGAAATACTATTGCATAAACACGATGTACCAACCTTTTTTCCTTTTGCTATTACTGGGGCTCCTTTAGTGACCTTCCAGGTTTTGTCTATAAAAGTAGTTACACAACGTCCACCTGCCAACTACCCTGTTGAAATTATATTTTTTCTTTAGATCTGGAACATTCCTTACCTCCTTTAATAACAATTGGTTTCTATTATTTTGCTTTATAAAAGCCTTACCCATTCCAATGATTTTATAGGTTTTATCATCACTCAGATGAACCTATCCAAAATCTCCTTGAACATAGTCATGAAAATGTTTCCTATTAGGTGTGGCATGGAATGAGGCCCCTAAATCCACTACCCAAGCATCAATAATATTCTCTAATGAAAGAATCAAAGCATATTGCAACACATCACTTGTCACATTCGCTTCATGATTGTTCTATTATTGTCCGTCTCCTTCTTTTCCCTTTCAAGATTTGTAGTCTTTATTCGGGTGTCCTTTCTTCCCACATTTCCAACACACTATCCCTGATCTAGATTTGGATCTGCCTTTTCTTAACTTACTGTGATTTCTAGGAGGATCCTTCCTCTTTCCATTTTTCTTCCGATAGTCTATGCAGTCAAAGCTTTACCTAATGTCTCACTAGAGCTTTTATGTTACATTTCCTTGCTAAGGATGGCACCAATAACATCATCAAACTTTAAAGTACTAGATCTAGAGACAAAGTTGCTAATAGTAATAGCTAGGCCATTCCAACTTTCTGACAATGAGCACAGAAATACAAATCCCTAACTTCATCATCAAAATTTACCCCTATAGAACTTAACAGACTGGCATGATGTGTTAAATTCATTTAAATGATTGGTAACAAATCCACCTTCTAAGATCTTGATTAGGAGCTCAAAATTTGCTAAAAATTCAAAGTTGTCAGAATGGTGTGGAACCTGAATGACCACATAGTGATCGTCATCCTGATTTCGACGCAACTCATTTCGCACAAAACAGACACTGTATTCTCCCAGAAACGTGTTTTGTTCACTTTGTCAAACAGGTAAAATTTTTGCAGGTGCTGACAGGGATGCTGACTGGGCATCCGTACAACCTAGTCAACAAAAGGAATATTCTTGGTAAATTCTTGTGGTATATTCCTTCGACATATTCTTTGGAATATTCTTTAGGCTCGGTGGTATCACTTTATTGGTCCACGTGTGTTGTTTGGGGCCAATGAGGAGGTGGCACATGGCTAAGCCTGAGGCCACCACGTGTCCTCCTCATGGCGTAGTAAAATTTGTTATGGTAGAAAAGGAAAAGGCTGGGCTTGACCCCGTGACCTCCCAAACACTAGCGTAAAGGATTCACCACTACACCATACAAGCATAAATTAACCATAAAGGTTTTTCTTTATATTTAAATAAACAATGCATGCAGTTTGGGATTTGGTAGCCAGCCCACACAGTTTATAGACCATCCATGTGAACAAGCTAGCTAACCATTAATGTAACTACAACCATTAATCATCTGCTAGCCTTAACCACCGAGGGCCTCCGCATGTGAACACTCCTGCAATATTTAATGTGACTGTCGGAGGGAGGTGGCTAGGACCACGGGCTAGCCGCTAGGTGCATGGCCCCCCATATGACCATTCTTTTGGTTTTTAGGCCTTGGTGTCTAAATTAACGGTCCTACAAATCTGCTTGAAAATTGGGGAACTTTTCTTTCCATTGGGGGAAAATGGGGTGAAATTGTAGGATGATGTCGGATTTTGTGCAATTTGTAGAACGAATAGTGGAGAAACTAGGAGAGGTCATACCTTCTCCAGTTTTCAACCAAATTGAGTGCAAAAAGAGGCTAGGTAGCCACTTTTGGATATTTTGGACTCATTGGAATAGGTTTCAGAGTCAAAGGAGCATATCTAGATAGGATTTTTGTAGATTTAAGTCTATTGGTGCCATGGTAAGCTAGATTGTTGATTCAATTTATGGAGAAGTTTGAAGATGGAGATGACCTTGCAGGGGTTTTCTAGCTTCCATATGCTTTCTACAATAGCTATTACACCAATGTTATAGCTTTTGTTCCTCTTTTATCTATGTGTTTTGGATAAGAGACTTGTTTATGTAATTCAAGTGGATTGTGGTACTGTTAATGCTCTATGAAGTTGGAGTATGGGGTCTTGGTGTAAGATGCCTTTGTTTGCTAAAAGTTTACATGTTTGTCTGTAGGTTAACATGTATTTGGAGCAATAACTCTTGTAGAAGTTGTTTATTTAAAGGAGAAACTAACCCTTCCATTTCTCAGCACTTTATGTACTCTTCTTTTCTAAATATTAAGCATAATGAGAAGGGGTCATGCCATTAGAGCTGATCCAAAGAGATGTAGTCTGGGAGGGGTGAACTCCTTTAACAATGGCTAGTGTATTACTAATTGATGCATGCTTCCCATTCAGTGTTTTTGTTTCATGTTTAAATTTTTTCATGAAATTTTCTTAAAAAAACATACATAAAACCTCATGTTTTTACTTGCTATTTTGGAGTACAAACCTCAAGCACATTTTTGTATTCCGATGAGGATCTTAGCATAGAAAAATAATATTCCACATTTAGATCAAGTTGGTCTCAGAGGACTAGTTCACTTTGTGCAAGGAGGAATTTACTGCTATCTGCAAGTAAATGTGTTTTGAAGCTCAAGTGAGAAGAAGGTTTTGGAATGGAGAGCAAGATTGTTACAATATCTACCACTAGTTCTACCTCAAGTTGCAGTAGAAGCTTCAAGAAAAGCATGCCCCAGGGAGGAGAGCCTACAAGAATGTCAAAGGATGTGAACGCTTTTAGAAAGGATTTCTTAGACATGGCAGAAATGGTGAAAGTCCTCTATGAATATAGGAATACCAAATTGCAAGGTGGAAGCTCTAGACCTCCAAGAGGAGAATGTTCTCTAAAGGAAGAAGGTAACAAGAATGGTGATAAACCACCATCTTCTCCACAATATTCATGTTTTTCCAAAACTGTTATACGAGATGATAGTGTAGAAAGCCTCTCAGAGAAGGAAGATGGACAATTTTGTACCTTTTGTCCACATGATGTGGAGGATGAGGTTCTATCAGCACCCAAATTCAAGGAGTTGAAAGAAGAGAGCCAAAGAGTCCAAGAGGACACATCTAGAATCAAAAGAGAGTTTGAAAACATCTTTGTATGTCAATCAAAAGATGAGGCAAATTAAGCATTTACATGCTTTTTCTTTACATGAAAGTGTTGATGTAAATTCATTTGCAACCTTTTAAAAACATAGTAAAGGCATTGGATCCGAGCTCTTGCCAAGATGGGTTACAAGAGGGGTACCTTGGAGTGAACCGTCAAGGCATTAAAAATCCAATTGAGGTAAAGGAGAGGCCTAAATATGAAGAATTAGGCTATGCTGCAAAAGAAAAATTGTCTTCTAGTGACAGATCATGGGTATTGTGTTCCTTTTGCCATAAAAGGGGACATGAGGAGGCAAGATTTTGGGATTTGCATCTAGAATTGGTACCCGCTTGGTTCGTCAAGTATAAGGAGGAATTGAAGTGCAAAACATCTCTAAAGAGAGATGAACAAGTTGAAGAAGAAATGAAGTTAAGTTCTTCTTGCCATGCAAGTTCCTCATGCAAGAAGCGTAAGCCAAAGGACAAAAAAAAGTGGTATAACTGTCCTATTAATTCAAATGCTTTTCATAATGGAAAACAACATGTTGATTTGAATAACATGTTGAGGAATGTGTTTCCATGCATCTTTTTCCTTTCATCTAACCATTGTGTAGATAAGTGCTATGAAGGGAAAGAAATCATCAAGAAGACGTTTATGTTTAATGGAATTGAGACCGAAAAGAAAAAATCTCATCTAAGGTTGAAGACATGTGAGACAAGAGAAGCTCAAAAGATATTTTGCACTCACTACAATTTTAGTGGGCATTGGGTCGAGAAGTGTTGGAAATTGTTTCCACAACTTCATCTTGGCAAGGGAAAGAAAATTATGCAAGCACCAGAAGAGAAAGCGACAAAATAAAAAGTGGCACAAGATGCGACCATCCCTGAAGTAGCTCTAGAAGAAGAAAATTTCAAATAGAGGGTTCATTTACCTGGTTGGGTAAGAAATGGGCAGACTATTTGTCCAACTGAAGTTTGTAAATCTTTTTTTTTGCAATAGTTGCATATCCCCATAGTTGGGAAATTTGTAAAAGTAATGCTCATAAATAAATCACTTATATGCAACAATGTTTCCTTTGGCATTATTATGCTAGTTTGGCTTGTTGATAGTCAATTTGAATGGAAAATTTGGGAGTCAAGATTATTCCATATTGTAAAATGCATTTCTACTTGTAGTTTAAGAAAGCATTTTAAAACTGTTGTATGAGTAGTTGCGACACATTTAGTATATTACAAATGTGTTAAGCACTCAGTTATACAAGTATTAACTATGTGAAACTTGTTTGGTTCATTTGTCAAAGTCTTTTTGGGATCTTATCCTTGATAAGGATTTTATAGAAGAGTGCCATGGGAATTCTTCTTGGGAAGGATGTTGCTGTGGATGGCCATAGCGACATGGACAACTCAAGAAGAACATTTAATTTTAATTCTTTGGTTGGGTTATATTTCAAGTTCAGCTTGAAAAAGAGCCATGACAAGTACAAATTAAGGCACTACAATGATTGATTGATTGATTTCGGAAAATTGAAGTAACTGTACCTTCAAATTCTAAACAATTAAAAGTAAAATTTTGGGGACCAAAAGTTTTTAGTGGGGAAGAGTGATTAGGAGCTCAAAATTTGCCAAAAATCCGAAATTGTTAGCATGGTGTGGAACGTGAATGACCACGTAGTGCTCATTGTCCTAATTTCAATGCAACTCATTTCGCGTGAAACAAACACCATATGCTCCCAGAAACACATTTTGTTCACTTTGTCAAACAGGTGAAATTTTTGCAGGTGTTGACAGGGATGCTGACTAGCCATCCATATAGCCCAGCCAACAAAAGGAATATTGTTGGTACATTCCTATGGTATATTCCTTCGACATATTATTTGGAATATTCTTCAGGCTAGGTGGCATCACTCTATTGGTCCACGTGTTTTGTTTGGGGTGAATGAGGAGGTGACACGTGGCTAATCCTGAGGCCACCAAATGTCCTCTTCGTGGTGTAGTAAAATTTGTTATGGCACATAGGGCGGAGTCCGGGCTCAACCCTGTGACCTCCCAAACACTAACACAAAGGCTTCATCACTACACCATACACACATGTGTTAACCATACAAGTTTTCGTTTATATTTAAATAAACAATATGTGCAGTTTGGGATTTGGTGGTTGTTGGCTTAGGGGGTCTTGACCCAGGTTCAAAGTTAGTTTTTCAAAACAAATACCTCAGCTACTGGCCCTTTCTTCATTAATTTGCAGAGTGCAGACTGAAGTCTCACTCGAAGCAGTATGGGGGGATGCTGGAACCAAGTTTCTGCACCCAGAGATGAGAGTGATGTCATTTTGTACCCTAAATTTGCCTTCGCGTGGATTGCTAAGCCATTAGGGCTTATCAATATAACTACCCTTAATCACCTTCTATACCTTGAAAAACGTCCACGACTGTCTTCCGCGGATCTTGAATATGTTAATCAACTACTTACGTGCATCAAAGATTACTCTTAACCTAGTTATTACTCAAATCATCTTAAGTGTTAATAACTTCCACATACAATAAGATAATCTTTGCGTAAACAATTGACAATAATTGCGTTCATGTAACAATATCAATCATGTAAAGTCACACATTAATACACCATTATTTCATAAACCCATTATAACAAGAGGCACATTCATATAAATAGGAATAAATAGACAAAACACAGGAATTGCTGGAATAATCTCTTTATTAATGCTTCAGTTCTACTTAGAGACTGAAGACTTCCCTGTGCACTCAGCTGTAAGGGTCCATGCACTCAGCTACAGACTCTGCTCTAGGCCTCTGTACACACAACTGCAAAACCTCTCTTCTACTCTAGAATTCTTTGCTCTTGCTCTTACTGACCCATTACATTCATCTTCATCATTGATATCTCCCTTAGACATCCTAAGACACACCTATTTATACAATCCCATTGTTCGCGGACCATGAGTAGATCTACAAAAGCCGATTTCAACTTACATAAAAGAAGGGTAAACACCTTTATGACACTTTACTATCTACGCACTCCACGACCACAACTTGCAGAGACTTTACATTTTATACAACAAAACTTGGGCTTTTTGCCCCAAAACATGGATTTTTGCCCCAAAATTGACCTTATGGGACCCCATCCCAACAGACCCCCAACACAAAGATCGCAGCTCACCCTTGAGTCACTTTTTTGGCATGGAGATCTTACTATGAAGACCTCCCAACTTGACTTGTGCCACTGCTACTTCATTTGCATTCTGTGTGGCTGCCTATTGATCTTCTGGACCAGCTACTCTATTGCCAATCCTGCACTGTCTTCGTTGAGTTTCTGTTACATTCTCTATAGGCTTGCTAACTTCTCCTAAATGTTAGCCAAAATAATGTAGGCCTCATCCAGCCAAGGCCCCAATCTGGCCTTGAGGACCACCTCTTTCCTCTGCACTGCTTCCACCTATTCAAGCAACTACTTCGCTTCCTGCAGCTTGGCCAATCGTTGTGCTATGGTGACAGTGTGTGCCATCGCTCTCACTTCATGATACTATTGCTGCAATTGACGATCTTCTATGTTTAACCTCTGCAGGTTAGGATATTCATGTTGAGACATGACTACCTCCATGGATTTCTCAAATAGCATAGTACAATCCACCACCGCGGCATCCACTACTTTGACTCCATCATTCATAGTGGCTTCACACTGTTCTCTGACCTATGGCGGAGTTAAAGGCTATGAATTCAACTCTAACTCTGTGATTTTCAGGTTTAGTTCAAACTGAACCTTGGCCACTTCTATTTTTGCATCACACACTCCTACAACCAAATTTCTAATCTTTGTCTCCAATGGTGCTTCCTCCGGGATATGCAGTTCAGGTACTGCTATGCATGCCTAGCCCACCACGACTGCAAGTTGGTCATTCTATGCCTGAAATTTCTTTTGTGCCTCCAACGATGCTAATTTCTCTATGAACATATGTTCATTGTTTACTTTGTACTCATTTATTAGGCTAAGTGCACACTGCTCTCGGGCCTTAACCTCTGGTATCACACCTTCTTGCACATGTGTGAAGAAACTTGCTGGGGAGTGCGGCCAGGTTGAGGCCAATATTCTTCAAAGCATTGACAATATCCTTGTTAGGGGCCACCTCCATGCTCAAAGCTCGATCAGGAAACATGACTACTTGAAGATCTAATGATCGAACCATATATGTTGCTTGAGTGGTCCCCAGTGCCAAACTAGTTGATGCAGTGCTGCTCTGTCCTGCGTCTATCTGGATTCTGGTCATCTAGATCTGCAGCTCATGTAAATCCTTCTGGATGGAGCTTAGTGCCTACTTTTTTTGCTACTCAAACTACTACAGTAGTTTAGTGGTAGTATCTTGCACCTTGTCTCCAATTTCATCTAGGTCACCATCCATCAAAGTAATTGGATCCAGTGACAACTTGGTGGATTTTCTCTTCTTCCACAACCCTTCCTTTTCCCGCTCCTTGTACCGCTTCACTCGGAAGGGAGTGTTCTCCTACTGATAACTGCCGCCCTATTCTGACTACTCTTCCTCCTCCATTTGGGGCAAAAGTTACTTGTCACTCCACTCAGAGCCGTGCTCTTCCTACACTGCTTGTTTCTTTGTAGCGCACTCTGCTTCTACTTGGGCCTTCTCCTCAGCCTTTTTTCTTCTTTTCATAGTGAATTGCTGAGCCTTCTATTTGGCCATGAACTTCGTCGTCTTCTTCGCAGAGTTGCTAGTTCTTGCAGCTAGATCAAAAGGAGAACGCCAATCTATTGCCCAGTGTTTGATGACCTCTTCAATAACGTCATTAGTAGCAAGGTAGGGTAGGTCAAATCACTTCTACTCTAGATCCCTCCACACCCTAATGTATACGTGGTGCAAGTTTTCTTTGAACTCCACATACCCTGAAAGTTGCTTAAACATGGTTGGTGACAACCACAACTTCTGGTTGACGGCCATGTGAATGCCGTCTCCATCATAACCCAAATTTTTTTTTCTCTCTGTGACCCAGTCGACCTCTTTTGTGGCCCAGAGAGATGCAAACTTTGTTGCTTCTGATAGATCTTTCTCCATAGGAGGAATCTGGCTGTCTTGCCGCAAATCCCAGGCGAACAACACAATTGAGAGAAACAACCACGAATAGTGGAAGGTTTTTCTCTCGTCCTCTGCTTCTCTGTAGTTCCCAAGGATCTCACTACATAGGTAGCGCACCTAGTTGAATTGTATGCCCTCCGTGCACTGTGCTGCTAGTGAAACCACTGGTGCCAGCACCTCGTCCATGTGACACTTTCTCATAACTTGGCTAGCCAGAATCTATATGAAAACCTTCATCACGAGGTCAGTAATTGAGGTAATCAAGTAGCCGCGTAGATTTTTGACAAGTTTTAACTTGTCCTTCATTTTCTCAGTGAGCCCGCGCTTGCTTGTCTTTCTGCCAAACACCTTGGCTGAATTTAACCCTGAGTGTGGCAATATAGTGATCCGATTTTTCATCATATCGGTGATGGGGATTGGCATGTTCAACCATAAGCACCCGTCATGAACCAGACAAAACAAATTATTAATGATGATCAGGTTTATATTTGAGCGATGGTAGTGGGGTACCCACAATAGGTTCAACAACGCTGACTTGTTTAATTTGCGAATCCATTCCACATGCTCCAACGCAGTGGAACAAGACTCTTCGTAGAAGACGCTCTTCATGTAGGTGTCCGTAGCCAGGTGGGGGAATTTCTTGTGGTCCACCAAATCCGAATCTTCTAGCTTCAAGTTTGGGATCTACACCAAGCGCGAACCTTCAAAGGTTATGTTCTCAGGTAACAGGGGCGTGTTGAGGAGGAATTGACCTGCGTCTGGGTTCTTCAAGACGTTCACTTTTCCCTTGCGCAAAGGGATATACTGTGACAAATGAGATATGGGTTCCAACCCCTCAATGTCTGTATTTTCGATGTCCTCCTCAGCCTCCAGATCCACCACTTCCCCTTCTCTTTCGTGCTCGACTTTTCTTTCCTCTAAGCCTATGTAGTTACATGCTTCCTTTGTGACTCATGCACCAACACCGGCTTCTTTTGTTTATCTTTCTTCGGCTTGGGGACCTCTCTCACCGGCATACACTTCGACCTAGGTGACCTCGACATCATAGGCACTACTGCTAAGACCTCCACACTCACAACTTCCAGACTCGATCCCTCAGAAGTGACATCTCCATTAGTACTCATGGTTTCCATGGGGCTTGGTCCTAACATATTTTATAGGATGAATGCCTGATTTACCTCCGATAACTTGGAAAATGTAGGGCTCATGACTAAATCCTCCCAGTATGAGCGATTCATAGGAAATCAACAACACAACACAAAAATTCTAAAAATGCAAAGTGTTTTTCGCTGGACAACGATGCATAATTTATAGGGAAACTCAAATTCAAATTTGACCATTACCCCACAAACCTGTCCATAAATGCTAGATTGTTGGTAGATTTCCAAAGATTTCACTCTTTAATTCAGCCTTAAATTCCTTAAATGCCAACCCCCCCACTCCTCTTAACCATCTCTTGGCAGTGAAATCATGAATAGTGACTGTAGCGGTTACTTTTTGGCTATGCTTCGCGGTCACTCCCCTTATAGCGTAGCTCCCCTCATGCTTCTTCTTGTACTATGACACCATCCTATTTCATGCAGACCCCTTGTTGCGTAGCTCTAAAAATTGAGCAGTGTAGTTTATAGACCCATGCCTCCTTGCAGCTGCCTAGATTGCTAAGACTGTGCTATCATCATGTAGTCATTGGGCTAGATCCCTAGTGTACGGCTTTAATCGACTTCCATTTACCTTTCTCAGAATTGAATCTCCATTCAAATTCACAAGCTAAACTGCTCCACCATATGTAATCTCTTTGATAACATATGGTCCTAGCCAGTGCATCTAAAATTTTCCTAGAAACTTATCAAACTTATTGTCATATAATAAAACTAAATCATTTACCTTGAAGGTGCATAGTTTGATGTGCCGATTGTAGGGGTGATTTTAGGGGCGAATGTTCGCCCTTTGGCGAAATTAAAGGGTTTTAAATTTTTAGTGGGCGAATATTTTGTATCATAGTACATTATTACAAATCACGTCAAATAGCCCACCTTATTTTAAGGGAGAGGGTAAAAAAGGTAAATTTAGCCCTTGAAATTAGGAGTTACAACCTTCCATTCGCCCATTTTCAAGTATAGGTTTTATTTAAGTGAATCCATTCGCCCATTTTCAAGAATAGGTTTTATTTAAGTGAATCCTATGGGCCAAAGGCCCAAATACCATATTTATAAAAGAGGTATGGTAAATTAATAAAAATATAAATAAATGAGAGGTATGGCAAATAAA
>APFE031418438.1:4524-83325 GCA_000404065.3 Pinus taeda | reverse complement strand
TATTACGCAGAATCTGAAAGCTTTTAACAGAACCATTAGTGAACCTTTAGGGATACTTCCTAAGTTTTCTATTACCTTGGAAGGTAAAACTGTCTGTATTGATCTTATGGTAGTTCGAGGTCCCTTGGATTCCAATTTACTCCTTGGGCGAGACTATGTTTATGCAATGAAAGTTGTCGTATTGACACTCTTTCGCGTGATGTCTTTCCCTCACAATGGAAATATTGTGACTGTAGACCAAATTTCGTTCCCTAGTCTTGTTTCAACTATCGATAATATGACAGCCCTAAATGTTCCTGATTCTAAAGTGGTATCTACCCCACCATGGGTTAATTATGTGGCAACTGGTCCCATGTTTTCAGTTACCGATGTAAGTGAACCTCTCACTATTTTCTCATCTTCCTTTGATTTAGATCCGGTAATTGACATGGAAAACTCTATGGGATTATTTGAATGCGATGTTCTTATCCCTTTTGAGTACCTTGACATGTGTTCCTTCCAGAGAACTATTCTTCCTTCTGATGAAGACCTCTTGGAAGCCATGATCAAGGTGTGTCCATTAACATGTCTTTCCTCCAGTTGGAAGCCATGATCAATGATCGCGAGGATAGTTTTTTCCTGTATCAACCTCGTTAAAAATTGAAACAGGTTGTCATGAGGACAGTTCTTTTCCCGTGTCAACCTCATTAAAAAATGAATCAGTTGTTTCGAGGAAAGTTCCTTTTACTGTGTCAACCTCATTAAAAAATGAATCAGTTGGTCTCGAGGAAAGTTCCTTTTACTGTGTCAACCTCGTTAAAAAATGAATCAGTTGTCTCGAGGAAAGTTCCTTTTACTATGTCAACCTCGTTAAAAAATGAATTAGTTGTCTCGAGGAAAGTTCCTTTTACTGTGTCAACCTCGTTAAAAAATGAATCAGTTGTTTTGAGGAAAGTTCCTTTTACTGTGTTAACCTCGTTAAAAAATGAATCAGTTGGTCTCGAGGAAAGTTCCTTTTCTTGTGTCAACCTCGTTAAAAAATGAATCAGGTTCAAGGAAAGTTCTTGTTACTTAGTCAACCTCGTTAAAAAATGAATCAGGTTCGAGGATAGTTCCTTGTCTTGTGTCAACCTCGTTAAAAAATGAAACGAGGATAGGTTATATAGGTAGATTGTAGAGAGTATTCATGAGCATAGTTCCTTGTCTTGTGTCAAGCTCGTTAAAAAATGAATCAAGGATTTTAGAGCATAACTCCTTGTCTTGTGTCAAGCTCGTTAAAAAATGAATCAAGGTTTTTAGAGTATAGTTCCTTGTTAGGTAGATTGTAGAGAGTAGTTATGAGCATAGTTCCTTATCTTGTGTCAAGCTCATTTAAAAAATGAAACAAGGGTTTTGAGGATAGTTCTTTTCCTGTGTCAACCTCACTAAAAAATGAAACAACGTCCATGAGTCTTTCCAAGATTTCGAAAGTAAACCTTCATTTCATCCACCTGGTTGAATGCAATGAAGCTTCGGGGGCATGTACCTTGATTTGCATCATTATGTTGGGGGCATGTGAACTTATAACAAGCACAGTTTTTCATTTCAAGCTTGCGTAAACATGAAATTGAATCTAAGCATAGTTCTTTTCCTGTGTCCAGCTCATCAAAAAATGAAACAAATCCTCCTCTAATTGAGTCGAGAGTTTGACTAGATCTCATAAATGTTAAGTTGTATATTTAGGTTAGTTATTTCAGTTTTTTGCATAATTTTCTTACAGTTTTAGGTCGAGTCTTTCAAATGATCTCGTAAATGAACCTTCATTCCATCCAACTAATAATTACCAGCAGTGTACTTAGTTGAATGAAATGAAGCTGGGGGGCATGCGCTCTAGCAGCTACGCTTAGGGGACATCAAGCACAGTTTTCTCTTTGTTTCAAGATTGTGTAAAAATGAAACTACTTTGAAGCATAGTTTTTCTTTGTTTCAAGATTTTGTAAAAATGAAACCTATCTCGAGTCAATTTCGGCTATTTTCAAGACTCGTTAAACTCATGAAAATATCGAGATTATTTTTCTATCTTTCATTCTTGTAAAACAAATGAAAATGCCGAGTTCTTTCCATCTTTTCCTGCTCGTAAATTAAATTGAAAGTTGGCCATATGAGTACATTTTTATCATTTTTTCGAACTCATTAAAACTTAAGAAAAAATGAAAACCATGAGTACATTTTTGTCATTTTTTCGAACTTGTTAAAACTTACGAAAAAGTGAAACATTAGAGTCACCTTTAAGCTCTTTTCTGACTCCTAAAACATTAAAAGGTTTCCGAGTTTTTCTTTTTAAGCTCGTTAAAACAGAACTAAAAAGACGATCCTCTTACAACCCTTTTCTGACCGTAAAAACACAAAACGATTGCCGGATTTTTGTCGTTTCAAATTCTATATTGGTCATGAAACGACGTGTCATTGATCGCTTTTTTACTTTTTCGGATCAGAGGCAATAATTATGAAAAGTACTCCTTGGTCGTAAAGATCAAGCGGTTCTCTCAAGTATTATTTTATACTTTTTTGGGCTTGGGAGACACAAATTTACGAAAAAGGTCAACCCTAGAGTCTTCTTAAGTTTTTTTAGACTCTCTAAAATTGAAAAACGCCGAGTTTCTCCTATACTAGACTCGTTAAATTTTGACAGTGAACGACCTGTTCAATTAAAAACAGGAACGGAGCACTCCTTCTTAGGGTTTGAATTTAAACTAAGTTGGACTCATTCGAAGGATGAGCTTATAATCAAGAAAATGTTATCCTCCTCAAGCTTGTAAAAAATAAAGAGGTACTTGCCTGAAATGGTTGGGGAAAAGAGAGAAAAATGAGTCTGTTTGTCATACTTTGTAACCACTCTTGAACACGACACTTTCGTTCACCTGGGTTGGAAAATCCTTTTCCTAACAGTTGATCAAACCACATTGAAAGTCTTCAACCAGTTTCTAAGTATTAACTTTGGGTCAATTGTCACCAAACCATCTACTATGTCGTTATGTGTTCAAGAGGTCAGTGCAAATAAGCCATTCATCTGCAAAATATCTGTCATCCATATTGACCATCCCTGAGTCAGTCCTTACAACTAAATTTCTTCAAACTTGATCTATGATTTCATGTTGTAGGCTTGCCTACAACGGATCGCTTTCTATCGACTTCAGCTCTTTATCTAGAAAGATGGTCTAGAAATCATCAGTACCTTGGGATATGCATGCCTTAATCGCAGGTTGCTCGCCTTCAACGATAGGTTGCATCATCGACCTTCGATCAAAGGATTCCGTGACATGTTCGACATCAACACATCTAATCACATCTCATGGATTGTACTGAGTACTTTGAGAACCATTGACATTATTGGTGGTTTCTCTCACACTTGTTAACAGTTTACATCATTGACTGGTAATCAAGTGGTTTCTACCATGTTTGACTTAGACACATTCATTCGCATGGATAAAATCGTACTATTTCGGGAAGTAGAAATGAAGACTCTGGATCAAGTTTCCACCATCCAGGCTGCGAGGAATTTTATATTCATTATACTATGGAATATTCATAAACAGATGGTTACATCCATACTGTGTCTATACTTGTGATGTATTACAAGATCATTCCTATATCAGAGCAGTAGTTAGTTTTCTAGTTAGTTTTGATCTGAGTATGGGAATGCATACCTCAGCGATGATATGATCTCATATATATATTTTTCATTGAATTTTTTTACAGGTTCCAACTGGGCTCTCCACAAGATGATCCTTGAAATGATAAAGTACTTCACTCTTCCTAAATGATAAATGAAATCCTCATCTACTACAGACTTCGCACTTTAGCAGGCAATCTGTTACACAAAAATATCATCACCATGACTATTTGCAGTCAGTATGGGTCTATCATCACTTATATTGTCCTCCTACGCAAGTATCAGACCTCGGCTCTTCTTGTCAAGCTTTGAAAATGAGAGAAAGACATTAAAAATCAATAAAGCTCTGGTTCCGCATTTTCTCTCACTTTTACCTATGGGCCCGCACCCTTTGTTCATGTTACCTGTGTATCTGCACACTCTGTCTGTAAAGGGGTGGGTGCGTACCCCTGTGAAAGTCAAAAATGCGCAAGTTTATTCTAAAAAACTCACTTTGTCTTAATTCTAGATGATTCTATAAGGCATTTTGATGTGGATTGTTCGCTCCAAGATGGTTCATGCATCCTAAAAGAGAAGGAACTAATCCCTTGATAAGAGGAGCTATCCATTTGAAGGAGGGGTTTATCCCTTTGAAGGAGGACCTAGTAACCTCCCTCCATTGCACTATAAATTAAGGCATTGGGTTAGTCGCTAGAGAGGTTAGAAGCTAAGTTTTTTTGAGGGTAAATGTTGATGGAATTGGGACTTCCTAGTTAAGCTTGAGAGGAAAGATTACATACCTTTTGACTTCATTGGGAAGTGAGTGAAACTTGTCAAAGTAGAGGAGACTTCTTGTCGGACCCTGGGAGGAGCTTGTACATCATCAAGGCACAGGGTGTAAAGTTCTTCTTTTATTTGAATTAATACAATCAGGTTCATTTTTCTCAACAAATTGTCTTATGTGGTTTGTTTCATAATCTCCTTGATCATTATGATGAACATGCTTTATGATATTGGCTTTTCAGGTGCTATTTAATTTGCTTGCTTGTTTGTGTTTGTAGACTTACTTCAAGGAAGCTCATTTGGAGCAAAGGAGCGAGGCTTCCACAAACTTGCATTAGACCCAAGGTAGGCCTGAAACACTTGTTTGCCTTTGTTTTTAATAGCATATTTAGAGAAAGATAGTTTTTGATTGGCTTGCTTGTCACTAGATATCTTTAGATACTAGGGAGGTCGATCTTGTCCGCAACCTCGACTCATTCTGTGTGACAGAGTTTTTTATATCTAGGAGGAAGTTGTAGCGGTGAAACCGGACGATCATCCAAAACTCTTTTAGCCTCGTCAAGGAAGGGACAACGGTGGACGGCGTGATTGCCTTCACACAACTTACAAGGAAACTTGGGATTCCTTCTTTGTCCATGTGCTTCACTTTCACTAGTTGATGGTGAGAATTCAACATGATCGCCAGAGGTTAACGCTACCAGATTGTGCAAACGAGGAGACCAATCCCTTAAGATCCGAGGGATGTAGGGACAATCTCTGTGATAGTGGTCTCCATTGCAAATGACACAAGGAGATTTAGGTTTTGACTTTGCGGTGTGAGAATTTTTGCTACACGACACTTGGTTGCTCCCTTTCGATTTTGGTTCCTTTTTCTTCTTTTCATTTTTCTCTTTCCGCTTCTTCTTCTTCTCAGTTACTTGATTTTTAGCTTTATCGGCTTTATCAAGTGAAGAGGAAGGAGGAGGAGGAGAATCAGATGAAGTAGAAGGTTGGGAGGCAACTCTAGTGTCGTCTAGTTGTTGATTAGACTGTTCAGTAATTACGGGATTCTGAACGAAAGAGGTAGGGAAGAGCCAGACAGGCAAACCAATTGTCAATCCTAGAAGTTGTTAGCTCCTGCTGCAACAGGTATTCATATTTCATGATTGGCATTTCACGGGCCAAATATGTTGTACTTTACTTGCTGCAATGCTCCATATTTGCTCAAACAGTCTCCACATGAAGAAGGCTACTTCAAGTTCATTCAATTGCCTTCAAATTTTGTAAAGTTTTCCTAGTATCGCTACTGTTAGTTAAAGGGAGGTCCAAACAGTTTAATCTTGGTCTCCCTAGGTTTAAATTTCTTGTTTTAGAATATAGAGATTGTAAGTCTGTCCAAACAGTTTAATCTTGGAAGACTCTTAGATAGGTAGAGAAACAGAAGAGTCCAACAGTTTAATCTGGGCTCTGGAAGAAATAAGGGTAGTATGTAGATAGGAAAGCATCAAAAGAAAAATGTATGATGGGTTTGCAAGTCTAAGTGCACCCCCAAGAAAAAAAAGAAAAAATGCTAGGCAAGTAGGCTGGGTAGGTAGTGCTGAGGTTGATTGAATTGCTGACAAGTTCCAAGTTTGCAGGCATCATATCATGCAGAACGTTATCAGCAAAGATTTGTAAGCAAAAGGCTCAAATGAGGTATAACTAACTCCCCTTCTCTGCTTTCTCCCCAATCATTAACTAACATCCCAAAAGAGGTCAAGATTTGCTTGACACCTCTTTAGTTCATCATCTTCATCACTCCGTTTGAGTAAAGATCTGCTTTACTCAAAGTTGTTCCATATCTTCTCCCGAAGTATGGTCCTACCCCCTGTAACAGCCTAAGTCTCCCGAAATTAGTGCTTTCTTATCATCTCCATATTAACCACTAACGTTATTATCTAGCTCCATATGTTTCCCATCCCCGTATTAATATTAACTAAAAATCCCCTATGTAATATCCCTTCCCCTGGTTGAAAAATAACCATAGCAAGTCCCAGGAATTGTTTAGTTTATCAGAAACTAAGCAAGAACCCCAACCTCCGAAACCACCTTCCAGATACTACGGACTTCTTCCTAAGTATAAAATTCCCCCGAAGTAGTCGGACCCCTTCCGAAACTTCAAAGGCCCTTCAGACCTACTTACTTACCTTTTCCCTCCAAAGCCGTTTTCGCATCGCAAACTCGCCATCTCACATTCATGCAAAACAATGCCCATCCGTTCCCCGCCGATGCGACATCTCAAAATCGGCGATCGGCGATCACAATCGCCAAGTGTCCAATTTGTTCACCCCTCCCTCTCCACTGATGCGATATCGCAATATCGCATATCGGCAGTCGCAAGCACCAAAATGTCCAACCCAATGATCCCCCTCTTTCCCCCGCCGACGTGATATCGCGATATCGCATCGGAATCTCTTCACCATAGTTCATCCAGTACCTCACCACGTTGCGCTGTACCAGGGACCCACTGATGACGTCATCCACCGTACAACCGACGCCATGCTTACGTCAGCAGCCAAAAAAGCCGAAAAAGCTTCGCGCAGAAAGAAAAGTCGCACTTCGGAGCCCACTGCGCGCCGAAAAAGCCCGAAAATCACCCAAGCATGCCGAAGGATCCGGTTTGAAAACAACAGCAGATCATTCACAGAGTTTAAAATGTATCAGATCAAATCAGCAGGCTTCAAGCGTGTCAAAGAGTATCAGTCGACGGCGGAAACCATCAATGTAGCGGCAAAGTGTATCAGAGAATATCTTGAGCAACGGCCCAAAGCAAGAGAAATTTGAATATCTTCCAGCAGATCCATAGAAGGAGAGCAAAATCACTTGAAGCTCTCAAATCATAATAATTGCACATTCAATTTGCATCAAAGCCGAGCTGCAGCCCCAAAGCACATTCACTTCAGCAGCACTGCATCTGGTCCCCAAGGGCCACCTCGTCATCTGTTCCATTCAGTTGCCCCCAGTGCAGTCAAAAAGGATTTACTTGCATTTAATTCCAGTAGCATTTAGATTGTCGAAGAGTTCTAAGCAGACTTGTCAAGATCAATTGTAATGATGTCTTCCTGATATTTTGTTTATAAATACCACCCGATGCGATATTGTAAAGGGTTGGTTGGTTGGTAGTAGTAGTTGTTGGTCAGTTTCCTTTCCAGCAATTTCTCTGAGTAAAGACTCGCACTGTAACTGTCATAATTTTCATAATCAAAGATTTCTGAAAGCATGGATTGCGAAACAACTTGCTGTTTTCTCTTGGCCAAGGAATGATCACGGAATTCCTGTGTCTCTGCATGATCCAATAAGTGTTCTTCCTCCCTGTTTATTTTATGTTTTTATCATCTTTTCGCCTTTCTAAGCTGCAGGAAAAAAGAATAGCTTAAGATTTGTTTAAATACACCTTAAGTTCAATTTCTGCACTTTTCGATGTTTTCTGCTGAAACCGTTACGAGCTAGAATTCTTAACTGCTCTAGTTTACCCTGTTTCTTTCGTATATGAGTGCATGTCTTTGGAATTCTTAACTGCTCCGGGATTCCACTCATCCACTTCTCCCCTTTGTCAGCATGATGAAATGATTCTCTTTTGCCTTTCATCCCTGATATTCATCCCATACTTTCAGCAGACTGAATATTGTATCCTGCGTGGCTATCCCGCTCTGTATCCCCTTGTGACCAAGAAAACGCTCGCATGCCTCAATCTGTGACTCCATGCCCAATGGTTCAGAACTTATAACACCTTACTGTGCCTCTTTACTCGAGAATCCTACCTTCCTTCCAATCGCAATCAACATTCCCTTGAAGTCAGAAAGCTAGCCTAAAATCATCAACTGAGGTTGAATCTAAGGTTGAATCTAAAGGAGAGAGCCCTCTCCGATTGTAGGTGGGCTAGAACCTGCAATCAGAAGATTGGTTTGTGGTTACCTCGACCGTATCCCTAATAGGAGCCTAGGGACAACCTGAGTGATAACAGAGACCACAAAATCATTTATGAGAACAGAGACCATAGAGGTCAGTATAGAGGCAGAGATTCAAAAGGGAACTCAAACACTCAACCTTTCAGCAAAAGAAAAGGGAAAGGTAAGATGTTTTAAGCATCCTTCAACTCTACCTACGCTATTAATGTCTCGCTTTCGAACTTTAGATAACTGGCTACAGGCTGTCTTTCTTGTTGGTAGTAGCTCGCTCAAACCAATCCTGTTTTGTTTTTTTAGCCCTCTGTCTGAATAAACAAGCAATTTATCACTGTTAAAGCTTAATTTACGAATGTTCAATAGATATTAATTTTTCAATAATATTCACTGAACACACATACATGGATTTGTATGCAACATCTACTACATTAATTTCCTAGGTCATGGTTGTCTTATACCAGTGGAACAGTAGAAATATTACTCCGTTATTGAGCTATATAGCCTTGGTAAATTATAAAACATACCTCTAGACTGCGAACACCCGAGCTTGTTGTGTCTTGAAGCAATAGAGCATGTTCATACTCATACACTTTTCGAAAATTTCTTTTCCTTGGATTCACATCTGTTGTTGAAGTTGAAGAAACAGATTCTGGATTGTCCTGTTTATCCTGAACATCGATTCTTCCTCTAGAGACTGAGAAAAATGATACAGCTACCTGTTGTTCCTGCGCACACACAATATCCCTAAGCGACAGAGACAAATGCGAGTGATAACCGAGAATCTTCGATCTCTGAGTTTTGGGAAATTTAGGTTCTCAGGAACGGTAGCCAGTGATGACCTCCATGTTTTCAGGAAAGCTAACCAGTGGTGACCTCCACCTTCGATCAGCTTTAACAGGAAAAATGGCATGCTATCGTCTACTAGCGTTAACAGGAAAAATAACAACAAACATACATGTGGATCATCCTTGTGGACAAGTGGTCCGAGCATAAACTCGTGTGGTGTACGTGTGAAAGTATGCAGGCATGGTTACCATCTCTCGAAAATGTCTAATATCATTGTGTTAAATGTGGCGTTTTGATTTATATTTATTAATAACAATTTATTTTTATTTTTATTTTTTTTATTTTTTTTTTTAATTTAAATACTTTGCTGAGTTATAATGGCTTTCTATCTGCTTCTTAGAGTGGTCAGTATCAATTCATAGTTTTTGTTCCAGAACAGGCATACTTTGTCCCTTTCTCTATAACTAGTCAACATACCACAGGCTGATTTTACTGTAACACATGAGGACATGACAGGCTGATTTTATCGATGGAGACCTCTCTGGACATAAAAAGTTCCGAAATTTTTTATATTAATGATGGCAGTTCATTGTCGAAGCCTGTTATGTTATACCAGTTGTCTATTCCTAACTGGTCCAGTGACCAGGTAATATACTTCGGTTTAGATGCACAGGCTCCATCTCACGTTGTAAATTTTATAATGATCAAATTTTAATAAGAACAATAATTAGTAGTTAATTTTAGTAAATGTTGATGGTTTGATTAATATATGAATCTTTATATAATCATGAATTCCTACACTTGATTCACGGTTTTTATTGTGTTCCATTTTCCAGCGGATTGTTACACTATGTACCAAGAATAAAATTATATTTGTTACAGTCCATGTTCTGTTAATATTATAATTTTCTCTTTCCTAAATTAATTGGCCTCTCTCTATTTTATAGTCAATTATAAGAGAAAAACGAACCAAACCATTTAAAATATACGAGCTGAGCAAGGTAGACTAGGAATGCTGGCATGTATTACGAAGTTTCATATCGAAAAAATCAACATAACCCCATCACTTGCAATATTAATTAAGTGTGTTATAGTGTTGGGAGCATTGGAAAACGTAAGGTGGTATTCATTAAATTAATGAATCTTCACGACACTCATTCCGTTGGCATCGAAGGTGCACTCGATTTACAATTACAAGTGATAATATAGAAATATAAAACCGAACCACAATTTAATGTGTAATCAGTTCTAATCGGCCTCTCACAGCGGCAGTCATGAACCAGTCGCTTCACTTTAGAAGTCAGGTTAAAAAAGTCAGGGCATTGTAGATTTTAATGCCTATTTTAAAGCGTAAGGCCTTTAGAAAATATGGAACAACTATGGACTACACAAAAACCAGAAACCGGCAGGGACTACCTCCACGACAGTGGCTCCCTTGTTTAATATAAGTCCATCACAACTTCACTAATAGAAAATTAGATTGCAAAATTTCATTGCTTATATGGATAAATGACTCATGCAACAATCTTGTGTTTATTGTGTAGTTAATGATTAGAAGGAAATTTAACAAGCATTCATCAAGTAAACATTATTTAATTATAAATAATAGAATATGTGCAATCAAACTTCAATATTATGACTATTATACATTATGGTTCCACTAGCAAAAAGGATCTCATAACACTTCATTACAACTCAGTCATTGGATAACATTTATAATAATACTTTGATGACCACTGTCAATTATGACTAGAGGGCATATTCAAGCTTGAGTTGAAACAAATCCACAAATAATCCAAACATATGAGATCTCAAAGAAAACATAAACCACTGATCAATAATAGAACATTGAGAAAAATTTAAAATATTTACCAATCAAAAATCTATATAATAGAAATAAAGAAATTTATATACAATAACCCACATAAAAATAACGATACACATGTCCAAAACATGGAAGCCCTATAGACTTGGTATATGCATAACAAGACTATTATCTTCTAAACCTCCAATTGATATGTTAAAAAAGAAAAAGGAAAGTGCACATAGCTTAATTAAAAGTTGCTTGTACACAATGATCCCTTTTTCCTACTCTCCGTTGTTATTTACACAAACTGAAATATATCGAACTTAGGCAATTAGAGCCTTGAAGAGTGTGATCTCAACCTCAATCATGTGTTCTACAGAAAAATCAAAGTCAAATATCCATTGCTACATTATTTGGATTGTTGGCACCCACGTTCACAACCATATTGATTTGGGGTGATTGTTTTTCTTTTGCCCATTGTTGAAGCTTAAGCGTGAATTTGGGTTAATTAGAAAATTAAATAGAGAAGTAAATGTAAATCACACAAAATGTAAGAAATGCAAATGAATTTATTATAGAAAGAAAACTAGTTAAAAATGCTTTCAGGAAAACATTAAAATATCCCTCCCATACATTAAAAAAATGTCAGGGTTAGGTGTTTTGAGGTGTATAGGTAGGGATTCGAGCTTGCTTTTGATGGTAGCAATCTACATAATATCAGAGTTAAGGAGTTTTGAGGTATCAGAGTTAGGAGTTTTGAGGTAAATGGGTAGGGATTCGAGCCTGCTTTTGATGGTAGCAATCTACATAGGGTTTGGTGTGGGTAAGGAGAGCATTAGGTTGCAGGGAGGGCTGCAAATTATTTAAATGGTTCATATGTTAATGAAGAATCTGGATTCTACATTGCAGTATGTGTTTAAAATATCCCTCTCATATATTAAAAAATATAAGAGTATGGGTAGGGATTCGAGCCTGCTTTTGATGATAGCAATCTACATAGGGTTTGGTGTGGGTAAGGAGAGCATTAGGCTGCAGGGAGGGCTGCAAATTATTTAAATTGTTGATATGTTATTGAAGAATCTGGATTCTACATTCCAGTATGTGTTTTAAGTTGCAACAGCTAGTTCAGTAGTTTTTTTTGGCGGCGTTTGTGATGTAGTTTTTTTGAGTTTATTTTGTTGTCAATGTGTGTATTTTTGCAAGTTAGTTTTTGTTTTCTCTTGTCCGTCATTCTGGCCAGAGGGCCGCCAATAAATTGCACCAGCTAGGTAAATTCTGGTTCCCTCTTCAGTCGAGTGGTAGCAGTGGTAGAGAGAAGCCTAGGTGTTGAACTTATCTTCAGACGAGGGTTATGGGCTGTGCAGCCTGTAACTTCAGGAAGAGCGCAAAAGTATTGACTTCCTGGCTAAGAATTTTGGGTTCTTGTTCATTTGGTGGTTGCTTCTGTGTTTGCAGAGGCTCTCGACGTCCGTGAGGCTTGTGGAAATCTCTTTATCAGAGGGAAGCCGCTAAAACTGTTGTGGTGGCCGTAGTGATAAAAGACTTCGCAATTGATTAAAAAGAATGGCTACGAGGTTGTGCGTATCATAAAAGAGCAATACTATAGGGAAAGGATTTTGTGAACACGGCTGCCCTGTTTAGCATTGGGGCAAGGAAGGAGCATTTTTCACCATGGGTGGTGCCCCTACCAGCGCTTCCTAACAATTTGCAGTGTGGACAACAAAGGTGAGTTCGCAAGAGTGTCATGCCTACATCCCCCTGGAAGCTGTATCAGATGCGACAGACTATCAGGATGGATCGATAAAATAGACGTGCACGGCCGTCTGAAAAGTAGCATCATTGTTGTGGAGTCGGAGAGAGAGCATTGCCGAGCATTACAGGAGTTCCGTTGGCGTTTGAAAGCTTGGTTGAAGACAGAAATGGCATCATGAAGGAGTCTGATGGAGCTTGACTGGCCAAAGGTTGATATTCCAACTTCGTTGACCACCAGATCATGACAGTGTTTGGGGAATGGCGGCGGGGGCTTGGATATTTATGCACGGAAGGGAGAGAAACAATGGGTTTGCGGTTTGCCTCCGTCTTCTGGCATGAAGAACAGGACCTGATTCATTTGTTGTCGTTTCACAGAGAATTCATTTACTGGTGTTACGATTGCGTCGAATTCTAGCTCTTCTCCATTCCACGCAAATTCATCTGCAGCCATTGTGTGGCATGGGATGGGTATGAGTATCAATGTGTATTTGGTGGAGGTTTTTCGTTAAAGAGACCAAGCAATTTTGTTTTCATCGATGTGGGTTTTTATTGAAACCATGTATGAGTTGTCGAAGCATTAATACGAAACTAATTTTGAGAAGTGGAGAAGTGTTGTAAGGGCATATAGCTCAATTATATGTTCAGAATGTTGGCAATGAATTGTGCTAGGGAGCCACGGCCAAGAACACAAAGGAACCATAAATGTATGCAGTAGCATTTAAATTTTGGTGAACGCTTATTTTCTTTTGTGTTATTTTTTATTTTTCTATTTTTAGACTCACGAAGAACCCATGCAGATCGAAGAAAAGAAATACAATCCGTGGAAGAATGTATGGACAGTCCTTATCAAGGCTGCCACCAATGTTGCTAGCTCGCCCTGCGCAAACCAGCTGGCACATTACTCTTTCAGATGTCCCAACATAACAAAAGATGAGATGCAGCACAGAGCGCAGACTCCAACCCAACAGAAGCAGAGAAATTCAACAACATCGACAAATGACAAAGGAGAGAGCATCTAAGCAGGTATAGCAGACACTGACAGGGGAAGAAAGGAGAGCAGCAGAGAGATGAATGTAGACTGCACTAGAGTAGAATGGAGAAGGAAGTGGGGCCTTAAGAGCAGAGGCCGGGACGCTCACAGTAGAGAATAGATGGGGTCCTGCGAGCAGAAGGTTGGGACGCCAATAGGAAGAGGAAGAAGTGTGCAAAGAAGAAGCGCAAAGTAGAGGAGCAGCTTGCAATTCAGCATTCAAAGGTGGATTGGGATCGCACAATAGTAGCACAAGCAAGCATGATTGTCTGATTGCACCTGGCTGAGGACGAGCCAAGAATTTTGTCTGGAGTTTGTTAGAGTCTAAGTGTGAATTTGGGTTATTAGAAGATTAAACGTAAATTGTACATATAAATGCAGAATGCAAATGTAAATGACATAAAATATAAATGAAATGTAAATGAATTTGTTAGATTCAAACCTGTTTTTGGTGGTAGCATTCTACATAGGGTTTGGTGTGTGTAAGGAGAGTGTTGGAGGTTGGGCGGCCACCTACTGCATGGCAGGGAGAGCTACAGATTAGGTAAATTGTTGATATGTTAATTAAAAATCTATATTTTACATTCTAGTATGTGTTTTAAGTTGTAGTGGTTAGTCCCTTTTATCTGCGGTTGTTTTTTTGTGTGTTTGCAACAGAGTGTGATGTAGTTTGTTGGTTAGTTTGTTTAAATTTATTTTGTTGTCCGTGTAATATATGGATTTCTGCAACTTAGTTTTTATTTTCTTGTCCATGTGCTATGTGTATTTATGCAACTTAGTTTTTATTGTTTTTGTTAGCTTTTTTGGCGAGAGGGCCGCCAACACCCATACAAAGTAAATTACACCATGTTATGAAGATGAAGATAGAAACTCATATGTCCAATTTATCTGTCCAATTTATCTGGAAATTTCTATGAATAAATCAAAAAATCCAAATGAATCTATTCTTGAAAACATTCATAAAAACCAATTTATTAACATTTTAACTTGATGATACTAAAAATTAAAATAAAATAGTGAAAATATTTCATGTGTTTTTATGTGTCTTTATTAATGGAAAATTTAGTCAAAATGTATGAAAATGGGACAAAAAGAGGGAAAATGAGACTAGAATAGATAAGGTTTGAGTTTTTTGAATGACAAAATTGAGTGCCAACATTCTTCTTAAGAAATATCTACTAGCATTTGCACCAAATGTTGCAAAGGAAACGCCTTAAGGCATAAATTGAGAAACGATGTTGACATGTAAATGATCATTTAAAATAAGAATTAATAAAGAAAATTGCATGCAAAGGAGGAAGATAAAGCTAAATTGTTTACATCATCTGAAGTTTATACATAGTATAATTCTTGTAACAAAGATTGGCTTTTGATCTTCTAAGATGTGAAAAACATGATGGTGGTATTTCCATATTTGAAATTGCATCACAACTTTATGAATGATTCTTTATACTAGATTGGACACTTGCATCTATATCCCATGAGTTCCTATGAGTACTCCGTATATGGTGAGTTCTAGGAAGAGTAGTCCATTAAAATTGACCAATATAGGCTAATCAATACTCATAATACATAATACTCATAAAAAGACGTATATTCCTCTATTATGTATGCTTATTTCCTATGTGGTTTTGAGTAACATTGTTGAAAAATACAATCATTAAATTAAAGGATATTTTCATCTATTATGTGTATTTATTTACTATGTGGTTTATAATCATTAAATTAAAGGATATATTCATCTATTATGTATATTTATTTACTATGTGGTTTTTGGAAAATACAATTATTAAAATTTCTTTCTTTACAAATGCAAGTAACATAATATCAACTTGCCATGGGATTGAAACTCAAAACCTTTCATTTGACTTCTCATAATCTTTTGTTTGAGCTTTAACTAGAACAACAATTCAAAGTGTTTGACCATTTGAATATGATTATTCATTAATTTTTCAGTTGAAGATGAGTACGATTAGCATTGGCAAGATTTCATGAAGAACAAAAATGTATTGGCAAGATTTTTTGCATCATGAAGAACAAACAAAATGTTGATAAGGATATAATACAAATGTCACAAAAATATCCACTAATAATCTACAATTTAGCAAGCTGCATATTAAAATCTAAAAAATTAACAACAACATTTATTATCGCTTAGAAGATTAATTAAATTGACTATGTTTAATTAGAAGAGAAGTCCAATTATAACTTTATTATAAATTAGTACTATTAATTATAAAAAGAAACACACACACATATAACAATTCACAAAATTCTTAATCATGAAAATTCATCACCATTTTACCATGGAGATTCTTAATGTGATGATAGACTTTCTTACAAAAGAGAAGTTCAATTATAAATTTATTTTAAATTACTATTATTAATTATAAAAATAAATACAGGCACATATAACAAGTAACAAAATTCTTAATCAAGAAAATTCATCACCATTTTACCATGGAGATTCTTAATGTGATGATGGATTTTGTTACAATATTGATAAGTCTTCGTATTGGCCTATAGTATTGTATCAAAGCCTATTTATAGATTAAGAATTTCCATAATAAAGTGAGAATACATGTTTTGATGATCATTGTAACTTGATGGTTATATGTATTCAAAGCCTATTTATAGATTAAGAATTTCCATACTAAAGTGAGAATACATGTTTTGATGATCATTGTAACTTGATGCTTATATGTATTGAAAGCCTATTTATAGATTAAGAATTTCCATAATAAAGTGAGAATACATGTTTTGATGATGGTTGTAACTTGATGCTTATATGTATTTAAGTGCCAAACTAATTTATAGTTTCTAATTAACGATTTAATTTAGATGACAATGCTAGTTTATAATTCGAAATAAAACTAACTAAATTTTGATGTATATATTAAGACTAATAATATAATAATAAATTAATATTAGCTAACACAATTTTTTTTTAAGATGGTTAAGACATTATATGTTCATATTGTTTTCCCCAAAAAGAATTGAACACAAAACCTAGGCTACCAAACTCCTTGGTCACCAATCAAAATGCCTTACTTGACCTCCTCACATAAGAAATTTTAGTTCAAATAAGCTCATACATTATGAAATTTACTCAACATTTTGCTTCAACTAAAATTTTATTTCACTTTATTATACATGCATCTACAAAATGTCAGCAAACATCATCAACTAGAATGCAAAACTCAGGGACAACAATGGGATTTCTATAATCTGAATGTGCTAATAATATTTTAGAGGGTTGAATCAATTTTTACATTCAAAAATACAATTAGAATGACCAATAGTCAAATGTTTCCCACTAATTTCAAGAGTCCCTTAATAAATTATTGTGGACTTCACCATGATAAATCCATCTTAAATACAGATCTAACATGAGCAGAGAGGAGATCAAAACTTCTTTAAAGTCTAAATACAACGTGTAATTTTTCATTGTTAAAATTGTATTGTTGAATGCTAAATAGAGTATATATAAGACCAAATAAACATTTTAACAATAATTTGTTTCTTTCATGATATATACATAATTCATTTATTACAGTGGACATTATTTTTCTATTTAGATCATAATTTGTTTTTATTTTAAAGAGGCATGTCAACTCGATGGATAGACAAACTTATACATCCCCTCACTGATCAAAAGAGAATTTTCACAAGCATTTAAATTTAATACAGACCATTCATTGTGAGCAAAATTGAACAGGCTTAAAAGAATAAGCAACCCTGCATAGTAGTGACACCAAACTTGTTAGTGCAATGAGTGCACTTAATAAATCTAGTTGCACAACAGGAAACCTCAACCATTTAAATTTTAAGAGAAAGCATTGTAAACAATTTTGGTAGCTGACCACTCTTTTCCATCAATCATTCATATAACCAGAAAATCAAAAGTTGGCAACAACATACATGATGGTGATACAAAATAATTAGGGAGAACATCATAGGGTGAATAAGAATAATAGGGCTTGCATAGCAGTGGCAGTAAACTTAAGTAATTTGTCAGACTCCATTAACAACAAGATAAATGGAGCACAATTGTTGTTGTCTCCATTATTTTGAATCCAAAGCCATAACCCAGTACAATACAGTAGATAAAATAACCCTAAGACAAACACATAGAGGTATAAATTACAATTACAATGTGATTCCCTTAATAAACTCATTTGTTGCCTATAAATATTTGTATGCATGTCAGCTTTCAAGCAGTTTCAGATATGGTATATGTGCAGAGTATGAATTTTGTGGACCTCCCTCAAGCTTGACAACTCCATCCTCCATTGCTAGTCATTGCTTTCTATGTCAGAGAATAAACCCCACACTCAAAACATATTCTATATATTCTCATATCGTTCCCCTCTTAAATTCAGAGAATTTCCAGCACTTCAAACCACTGCAAACAAAACAAAAGAACAATACATTATACAAGGAAATCTTTGTGCCTAGAGTTCTGTAATTGCTGACATTCTAATTAGGCCCTTGAATCTCAAATGGATAGATTTCTGCAACCACCGACATACTAACTAGGCCATTGTAGGATAGGATATTTTCGTTTAGAACCTCAAGAATTGTAAAAAATTTAGCATTTTTAATGAATATTTTTTATACAATTAATAAAGTTCAGATAAACACCTGTATCTATCCACCTAAATAATGTGATTCTTGAAGCTCACGTTCTCCTTCTCTTTTTGTGTGCGGTATTCAATATAGAGAACATTGATAAGGTAAGTGGTCCAACTTCCCATCAACCAATAGAAAACTCGAAACGGGACTCTTGACACCATTCCCAACTGAGAGAATGAGTAAGGAAATGTTATAAGTACTTGTGCTACTTGCAATTCCAAACCCAAAACACTGAACTTTTTAGCTCCTCTTGAATAATTAGTACATACATATATTAAAAGAACAAAAATGTGAACAAACAAGAACAACCAAGAGTTCACAATTGCATCAAATTCGAGTCACTACAACATAGCTGCAAAAGATTTTTTTAAACAACTCAGCTTACATAGGGTGAATAAGAATAATAGGGCTTGCATAGTAGTGGCAGTAAACTTGAGTAGTTTGTCAGTCTCCATTAACAACAAGATAAATGGAGTACAATTGCTTTTTATCTCCATTCATTTGAATCCAAAGCCACAACCTAGTACAGTATAATAGACAAAAATAACCCTAAGACAGACACATAGAGGTATAAATTACAATTACAATGCAATTCCCTTAATAAACTCGTTTGTTGCCAATAAATAATTGTATGCATGTCAGCTTTCAAATAGTTTCAGGTATGCTATATGTGCAGAGTATGAATTTTGTGAGCCTTCCTCACGCTTGACAACTCCATCCTCCATTGTTAGTCATTGCCTTCTATGTCAGAGAATAAACCCCACACTCAAAACATATTATATATAATCTCATATTGTTCCCCTCTTAAATTCAAAGAATTTCTAGCACTTCAAACCACTGAAAACAAAACAAAAGAATAATACATTATACAAGGAAATCTCTATGCCCAGAGTCCTGTAATTGTTGACATTCTAATTAGGCCCCTGAATCTCAAATGGATATCTTTCTGCAACTGCCAACAAACTAAATAGGCCACTGTAGGATAGGATATTTTTGTTTAGAAACCTCAAGAATTGTAAAAATTTAGCATTTTTTAATGAATATCTTTTATACATTTAATAAAGTTCAAATAAACATCTGTATCTATCCACCTAAATAATGTGATTCTTAAAGCTCGTATTTTCCTTCACTTTTCGTGTGCGATATTCAATATAGAGAACGCTGATAAGGTAAGCAGTCCAACTTCCCATCAACCCATATAAAACTTGAAACAGGACTCCTGACACCATTCCCAACTGAGAGAAGGAGTAAGGCAATGTTAGAAGTACTTGTGCTACCTACAATTCCAAACCCAAAACACTCAACTTTTGAGCTCCTCCTGAATAATTAGTACATACATATACTAAAAAAACAAAAATGTGAACAAACAAGAACAACCAAGAGTTCACAGTTGCATAACATTCCAGTCACTACAACATAGCTGCAAAAGATTTTCTTAAACAACTCACCTTACATAGGATGAATAAGAATAACAGGGCTTGCATAGCAGTGGCAGTAAACTTGAGTAGTTTGTCAGTCTCCATTCGCAACAAGATAAATGGAGTATAATTGCTATTGTCCATAAAAATAGCTGACTGCTAATCAAACTGCCACCTAGAAATGAAATGTAAAGTTACACCCATACACATAGGTATCCTGCCCAGGACGAATGCAACCCAATCAATAAATCCGCTTAGCACTTCAACCTAAGATGCACGCTACTTATCATATTCAAACTTCAAGATCCAAATTCAAAATATATGTCAGAGTGCACTTAATAAATCTAGTTCTAAGAAATAAAGTTTGGTCAATTAAATATTTTTCTAGACGTTTCCAACAATCAAAAGAGAATTTTCACAATCATTTAAATTTAATACAGACCATTCATTGTGAGAAAAATTGAACAGGCTGGAAAGAATAAGTGGCCTTGCATAGCAATGACACCAAACTTGTTAGTGCAATGAGTGCACTTAATAAATCCAGTTGCACAACAGGCAACATCAACCATTTAAATTTTAAGAGAAACCATTGTAAACAATTTTGGTAGCTGAACACTCTTTTCCATCAATCATTCATATAACCAGAAAATCAAAAGTTGGCCACAACGTACATAATGGTGATACAAAATAATTGGGGAGAACAACAGAGGGTGAATAAGAATAACAGGGCTTGCATAGCAGTGGCAGTAAACTTAAGTAGTTTGTCAGTCTCCATTAACAACAAGATAAATGGAGTACAATTGTTGTTGTCTCCATTCCTTTGAATCCAAATCCACAACCCAGTATAGTACAGTAGACAAAAATAACCCTAAGACAGACACATAGAGATATAAATTACAATTACAATGCAATTCTAATAAACTCGTTTGATGCCTGTAAATAATTTTATGCATATCAGCTTTCAAGCAATTTCAAGTATGGTATATGTGCAGAGTATGAATTTTGTGAGCCTCCCTCAAGCTTGACAACTCCATCCTCCATTGCTAGTCATTGCCTTCTATGTCAGAGAATAAACCCCACACTCAAAACATATTCTATATAATCTCATATAGTTCCCCTCTTAAATTCAAAGAATTTCCAGCACTTCAAACCATTGCAAATAATTCCTTTGAATCCAAAGCCACAACCCAGTACAATACAATAGACAAAAATAACCCTAAGAAAAACACATAGAGGTATAAATTACAGTTACAATGCAATTCCCTTAATAAACTCATTTGTTGCCAGTAAATAATTGTATGCATGTTAGCTTTCAAGCAGTTTCAAGTATGGTATATGTGTAGAGTATGAATTTTGTGAGCCTCCCTCAAGCTTGACAACTCCATCCTCCATTGCTATTCATTGCCTTCTAAGTCAGAGAATAAACCCCACACTCAAAACATATTCTATATTATCTCATATTGTTCCCCTCCTAAATTCAGGGAATTTCCAACACTTCAAACCACTGCAAACAAAACAAAAGAACAATACATTATACAAGGAAATCTCTGTGCCTAGAGTTCTGTAATTGTTGACACTCTAATTAGGCCCTTGAATCTCAAATGGATAGCTTTCTGCAACCACCGACAGACTAATTAGGCCACTATAGGATAGGATATTTTTGTTTAGAAACCTCAAGAATTGTAAAAATTTAGCATTTTTTAATGAATATTTCTTATACATTTAATAAAGTTCAGATAAACATCTGTATCTATCCACCTGAATAACGTGATTCTTGAAGCTCGCATTCTCCTTCACTTTTCGTGTGCGGTATTCAATATAGAGAACACTAATAAGGTAAGTGGTCCAACTTCCCATCAACCCATAGAAAACTTGAAACAGGACTCCTAACACCTCCCAACTGAGAGAATGAGTAAGGCAATGTTAGAAGTACTTGTGCTACCTGCAATTCCAAACCCAAAACACTCAACTTTTGAGCTCCTCCTGAATAATTAGTACATACATATATTAAAAAGAAATGTGAACAAACAAGAACAACCAAGAGTTCACAGTTGCATCAAATTCCAGTCACTACAACATAGCTGCAAAAGATTTGCTTAAACAACTCAGCTTACGTAGGATGAATAAGAATATCAGGGCTTGCATAGCAGTGGCAGTAAACTTGAGTAGTTTGTCTGTCTCCATTCACAACAAGATTAATGGAGTATAATTGTTGCTGTCTCCATTCCTTTGAATCCAAATCTGCAACCCAATACAGTACAGTAGACAGAAAAACGTTATACTTTCCATAAAAAATAGCTGACTGCTAATCAAACTGCCACCTAGAAATGAGATGTAAAGTTACACCCGTACACATAGTTATCCTGCCAAGGACGAATGCAACCCAATCAATAAATCCGCTTAGGAATTCAACCTAAGATGTACACTACTTAACATATTCAAACTTCAAGATCCAAATTCAAAATATATGTCAGAGTGCACTTAATAAATACAAATCTAAGATATAAAGTTTGGTCAATTAAATATTTTTCTAGACATTTCCAACAATCAAAAGAGAATTTTCACAACCATTTAAATTTAATATAGATCGTTCATTGTGAGCAAAATTGAACAAGCTAGAAAGAATAAGTAGCCCTGCATAGCAGTGACACCAAACTTGTTAGTGCAACGAGTGCGCTTAATAAATCCACTTGTACAACAGGAAACATCAACCATTTAAATTTTAAGAGAAACCATTGTAAACAATTTTAGTAGCTGAACACTCTTTTCCATCAACCATTCATATAACCAGAAAATTAAAAGTTGGCCACAATGTACATGTTGGTGATACAAAATAATTGGGGAGAACAACAGAGGGTGAATAAGAATAATAGGGCTTGCATAGCAGTGGCAGTAATCTTAAATAGTTTGTTAGTCTCCATTAACAACAAGATAAATGGAGTACAATTGTTGATGTCTCCATTCCTTTGAATCCAAATCCAAAACCTAGTACAGTACATTAGACAAAAATAACCCTAAGACAGACACATAGAGGTATAAATTACAATTACAATGCAATTCCCTTAATAAAATCGTTTGTTGCCTGTAAATAATTGTATGCATGTCAGCTTTCAAGCAGTTTCAAGTATGGTATATGTGCAGAGTATAATTTTGTGAGCCTCCCTCAGGCTTGACAACTCCATCCTCCATTGCTAATCATTGCCTTCTATGTCAGAGAATAAACCCCACACTCAAAACATATTCTATATAATCTCATATTGTTCCCCTCTTAAATTCATAGAATTTCCAACACTTCAAACCAATGCAAACAATTCCTTTGAATCCAAAGCCACAACACAGTACAGTACAGTAGACCAAAATAACCCTAAGACAGACATAGAGGTATAAATTACAATTACAATGCAATTCCCTTAATAAACTCGTTTGTTTCCAGTAAATAATTGTATGCATGTCAGCTTTCAAGCAGTTTCAGGTATGGTATATGTGCAGAGTATGAATTTTGTGAACCTCCCTTTGGCTTGACAACTCCATCCTCCATTGCTAGTCGTTACCTTCTATGTCAAAGAATAAACGCCACACTCAGAACATATTCTATATTATCTCATAATTGTTCCCCTCTTAAATTCAGGGAATTTCCAGCACTTCAAACCACTACAAACAAAACAAAAGAACAATACATTATACAAGGAAATCTTTGTGCCTAGAGTTCTATAATTGCTGACATTCTAATTAGGCCCCTGAATCTCAAATGGATAGCTTTCTGAAACCGGTGACAGACTAATTAGGCCACTGTAGGATAGGATATTTTTGTTTAGAAACCTTAAGAATTGTAAAAATTTAGCATTTTTTAATGAATATTTTTTATACATTTAATAAATTTGAGATAAACATCTGTATCTATCCACCTGAATAACGTGATTCTTGAAGCTCACGTTCTCCTTCACCTTTCATGTGCAGTATTCAATATAGAGAACACTGATAAGGTAAGCAGTCCAACTTCCCATCAACCCATAGAAAACTTGAAATAGGACTCCTGACACCATTCCCGACTGAGAGAATGAGTAAGGCAATGTTAGAAGTACGTGTGCTACCTGCAATTACAAACCCAAAACACTCAATGTTTGAGCTCCTCCTGAATAATTAGTACATACATATATTAAAAAAAAACAAAAATGTGAACAAACAAGAACAACCATGAGTTCGCAGTTGCATCAAATTCTAGTCACTACAACATAGCTTCAAAAGATTTGCTTAAACAACTCAACTTACAAAGGGTGAATAAGAATAATAGGGCTTGCATAGCAGTGGCAGTAAACTTGAATAGTTTGTCAGTGTCCATTCATAACAAGATAAATGGAGTATAATTGTTGTTGTCAACTCCCTCCTCCATTGCTAGTCATTGCCTTCTATGTCAGAGAATAAACCCCACACTCAAAACATATTCTATATAATCTCATATTGTTCCCCTCTTAAATTCATAGAATTTCCAACACTTCAAACCACTGCAAACAAAACAAAAGAAAAATACATTATACAAGGAAATCTCTGTGCCGAGAGTTCTATAATTGCTGACATTCTAATTAGGCCCCTAAATCTCAAATGGATAGCTTTCTGCAACCGCCGACAGACTAATTAGGCCACTGTAGGATAGGATATTTTTGTTTAGAAACCTCAAGAATTGTAAAAATTTAGTATTTTTTAATGAATATTTTTTATACCTTTAATAAAGTTCAGATAAACATTTGTATATGCCCACGTGAATAACGTTATTCTTGAAGCTCACGTTCTCCTTCTCTTTTTGTGTGTGGTATTCAATATAGAGAACACTGATAAGGTAAGAAATCCAACTTCCCATCAACCCATAGAAAACTTGAAATAGGACTTCTGACACCATTCCCGACTGAGAGAATGAGTAAGGTAATGTTAGAAGTACTTGTGCTACCTGCAATTACAAACCCAAAACACTCAACTTTTGAGCTCCTCCTGAATAATTAGTACATACATATATTAAAAAAACAAAAATATGAACAAACATGAACAACCAAGAGTTCACAGCTGCATCAAATTCCAGTCACTACAACATTAATTGAGCTTATAGTGGGAAAAACAAAAACCCAAGTGTAACAAGTGTCATTACAAAATGAAGATACAGAATATCCTAAAGTCTCACAAGGTTTTTGTCACTTGGGTTCAGTTTGTACAAAGCAGGACCAAGATCAAAATCTTCATTCAATAAGCCCTTCAGTGGCCAAATGGGGCTCATAAAACTAAAAATGAAATAGCTGAATGCAAGAGATATTGAATTTGGAAACTGGGTCAATCAAAACATTCAAGACAGGTAGGATGCAGATGCATATGTAGTTACTCCTATGAGCAAAAGCCTTGAATGGAAAGGCATACTGCAAGCTACATTTATGTTGTATATTGAATGGAAAAACCTGCAACAAGTCATGAACTATAGAAAATTGTAATGGAAAAAATAAAACATAAAGATGATTTTGAACATTGCCAACAATAGTTTCAATCAACACACTAATCTTTAGAGAGTGGTTCTGTGCTGAGAGCTAGAGTTGGATCTCTGTTGATAATCTGGTGAGCAATAACAAACATTGAAAAAGCATTTTCAAGGCTTTGAAAGATGTAACCAAATTATATTGACACAGTCGAGAGGTTGTTTTTGTTGTGATGGGTCATAGTGATGAAGTATGTGAATGGCATGAGCAAGGCAATTATGCATCGGCTGTAACCAATTAAAATTCGATTCGAACACACAGAAATGAAGGGAGAATGTGCAATAATAATGAAGCGAGGGTAGTTAGGACGCAACTGAAAAGTAGTCAATTATGAGATAAACAGAGGGTAAGGAGTCGGTTATGAGATCAACCGAGAGTAAGGAGTCAAGTAAGGAGGAGTTAGTTATGAGATCAACGAATGGCAATATTTTAATCATCTAACACTTAGTCTGATGGTGTATAACAATGACAACAAGGATCATAGGGGAGTTCATTTCAAAGGGAAACGCCTTACGACGTAATTACACGCCCTCATGCAATCCATGTTCAAATTTTTTGTTTCCTATTCAGATGGCCCTTATTGCTTGCAAAAAAACATCCACATTGGATGTGGATTCTTTGTGAATTGGCTTCCTAGGCCTTTGAAAATGATACTAGCAAAATATGCGTTCAAGTTTGATTATGTAGTTTGAAGGCCTATTTTTCTTGTACCATTTATAAGCTTGTTTAGTCAGCAACTAGCATTATCTTTCTTTACCATTTTATTTTCCTCTGTTAGCCTTTCATTTTCCTCTATCACCTCTATAATCTGTCTTGTAAGCATTTCATCTTGTGTTTTGATATATATCTTTACTACTTATTTTTCTTCAATCTCCCTCAGTTTCCTAATTCTTCTAAAGTAGGAAACATAGTAGGATATATCACCTTTTTAGTGTCCTGAGAAAGCGTGGAGGACTTGTTTTGAACAACACTAGTAAGAGTAAGGAAATCCCTATATTATTGTGCTAAGAATGGTGATGGTCCTCTTTCATGGGTAGAATTGAATGAAGGTGGATCCTCTATATCAACTTCCATGGTATCTATGTAGTCATATAAAACTTGCTAGTTCTCATCAACCCCAAGTGTTAATGTGGTTCAAGGAGTAAAATACTCCATTCTTAGTTTCTTTACTACCTTTATAAATACTAAATATGCTTTTTGGTTTCCCTAATTATCATCTTTGTTGATCTTTTTGGCCATAGCATGAGTTATTTTTCTCTGATATGTAACCACTTCTTTTCAATTCCTTAATTTTCTTATTTCTTTTTGTTTGTATTAGCTATTCTTCTTGTCTCATTTGAATATGCAAAAATTTCATGTATCTCTTCCTTAGGATATTTTGGTGTATCCTCTTTAGTAATATCCTCTAGAAAACCATTTTGAGAGAGAAATTGTAGCCATGATACATCATATTTTTGAAGTTCATGCATTATGATCATCTTTACTTGTCCATGGTGGTACATGATCCTATCCACTTTTTTAGTTTGTTGTTGAATTTAATTTACCATGTTAGTCAAGCTTATTAGCAAATAATACATCATGTTAATAGGCTTCTTCTCATGTTAAGGAAATTAAGACTGAAGCATCCCTCACATGAGATATATTTTTTAATAAGAACAACTAAGTCTTTGCAGGGATCTTTTAACCATACCCTTGGAACTCCTCCAACCCAATTTGGTCTTTGTCTTGCTCGACTAAGGAAATTTATCCATGCTTTCACATCTATTGCTTTATTTTGAACCATTTCTCACCATGTTGAGGATAACCAAGGATTTGTAATAGTGAATTCTCAAATATATTCAACGTTAAATTTATTCAATGTTAGATCATCCACCTGTGCATAGTCACCATTTAATGTATGAGAAAAGGCATTCATTACCTCTTGTTTATGACCTTATAATTTTGCAAAAAATGAGTTAGACCTAATCTCTATAGTATTTCATAGCATTATGAGTGTATACCATCTAATTCAACCCTAAAGGGTTCCAAACCTATTACCATTTTCACCATCTAGCATTGTATAGAAGAACCACATATGAAAGCCTACCTATAAACAAATCTATGCTTGACCGTATATCTTGCAAAAATGTTATGTACGAGGAACAATCTATATTAATAACCATGTGTATAAAAATATTAGTGTGTGATAATACTTATTGAAAAAAAATATTACTCTGTATGAGAAAGGCACTATATGAGACACCTTGTATGGAAATTCTTATTACTCACCCATGACATGAACTCGATTTTGACAGAGGTGGCCTAACATAATGAAGGTGGTGGAGTAAAAAGGTCAAAATGGATAGAGTATTAGTTTTGAGTTCTTTTGATATAATAGAGAGAAATGTTGTTATGATAATTTGTCATGCCAAAAAAGCTTCAAGAATGCTATCATGTTAAGAGTAATTAGAGATAGCATAGAGGGTTGTAGTAATGAAGGTACAACAATTATAGCAAGGGTAATCATTATGAATAACATACTAATCATGATTGGGATAGTAGTTAGAAATAATATGGTGACTCATACAACCATGCACTAATATAATAGGGTGTTTTATTAATAAGATAATAATCATATATGGAGAAGGTTTTAATGAAAAGCATGACTTAAAAGATAGAGATAGGATTCTAAAAAATTATTTCAAAACAAATTTAGAGGTATTATTAATATTATTCAAATAATATTAATCCTAAAAAATATAGAGGTAAATTATTTTAAATTAATTTTTGATTAACAAAATTAAAACATAAAAAATTGTTTCTACCAAACTTTGACAATGCCCATTGCTTTTGTTTAGATGGCTTTTAGTATCTTCATGAGATCCATTGCATCCTTGATAATAATTTGATTCATGCTTGTTGTATCATAAACTTCAATTGTTTGTTGTAGCTAACTCTTTTCTTTTTAAAAACTATGTGATTTGGTTGTTGTAGGTGACTTCTTTCCTTCTAGAATTTATGTGATCATGATAATTTAGGTTACTCTTTTCCTTCTAGAATTTGTGTGATTAGGATCCTATCCTCCATTTCTAGTTTAAATCATGAAACTTTTTTAAACCTTTTCCTAGAGAGGCTTCACATTGAGCATTGATTTTTTAGATGGAAGTATCACATTTATTTGCAAATTATAAAAATCTAACGATTGAGTGCCTCTCTTCAACTAAACAATAATGATGAGACCAATCAAATTTGAAAATTTCCTCAACGGATCAACAATTTGATTTATTAGGTTGTCCTCTTCTATCTTATTCAAATTAATTACAAGATTTTGGAAAATCTAGCAATCACTAACCAGATTGTTTTCTTAAGAATTTTTGTTAACTAGTTCCCTAGTTTTCCAACAAAAATTTGAGTCTAGCTTGTGCGAGAAACTTGGTTTTAACAACTAGACCTTTATTATTATTTATTTCATATATGTGTGTGTGTATGTGTGTATGTACACACACACACATACATATATGTTTTTTTTGGAAAGTAAATTTAGGATGAAAGAGGGGGATAAGTTTTGCTTCATTTACCTACAACTTGCATCTTAGGTTATTGAATTATTAGGGAAATAGATTCTTCTCGAGATATTAGTTTGTTATGGAGTTTTGATTTGTGATCATTTACCATAAATGATACTCTTGCTTTATTAATTTTCTTTATTCTATGGAACCACTGTCAAAAAATCTTCAACTTATAAGGGCCAAGCCAATGTGTGGTAAAATTTCCTTTAAAATATTTGAGTTTTTGATCAAATATTAAGGCCCATATGCCAACTTTGAATTTCTTCCTTTTGAAAAATTTATCATTTCATCGTCCGTTATTGTTGAATCAAATTATTTTGTTGTAAATCATATTGTTGAATCTCATCTAGCTTATTTAGTTTCATAATTATTTGCTTCTATACATCAATCAAGTTCATTCCTAATTCAAGTACAATTCTGAAAGTTTGAATTTTAATTCAATAGGAAGGAGGACTTGCTTACCATACACCAATTAATATGGGATGAAACTACTAGTAGCCTTTCATGTTATCGTATAGGCACACAAAGCTTCTAGAATTCTATATGCCCAATATTTTTGATGAAGTTGGGTTATCTTAGTGATAATTGCTTCCAAAACCTTGTTTATATATTCCACCTACCCATTGGCCTATGGATGATAATGAGAATACTTTTAATTTCTTGTCTTATATTTTTCAATAATTCCTTACACAATCTTAGAAGTAAATTGTGCTCCCTAGTTAGTAACAATTTCCCTTGAGACTCCAAATATGAAAAAGATATCTTAAAATAGGAAATTGACTATTGTTTAGTTGCTCATGCCATCTATTTTTCTTCCATATACTTGATAACATAACTAATGTAGATTTATTCATAAATTGTTGTGGATAATCCATTTGACAATTCATCACAAAAAATCTACTAAAATATATTAGAAAATTTGAAATCTACACCATGAGGGTTTATTTCTCCTTCTATATTTGGATCGGTTCCTCACTATTTATTATGTATTCATGCGAATTATAATCATGAATAAAATATATAAAAAAAATAAAAAAAATCGCTCGCAACCCATAATAACACAAGATATGACCTGGGAAACCCTTTCAGGCAAAAATCCAATTGGAAGGTGAGGTTATTATGCTCCCTCTTTCTCTAAATAGAAGTGGATGCAAGTATAAAATAGTAATAAATGTGGATCATGGGCTACTAAAATGCAAAAACCCTCTATGTTTTCTCTCTCCCTATATTTTGTTGACTACTCTCCTCATTTATGAAACATAATACACTTGAATAGAATGGAAACCCTTTCCTCCTAGTGGTCGCCTAGTTATAACCCTACTTGATAGCCTACTAGTAGTTAACTTTGACTCCTTCAACTCTTGAGTTACAATATTGACTCTATTAAGTCTCCCCCATCATTATCATGTGGCTATCCCCTTTTCCATGAATAATGTGGGCTAACATTGAAGCCTATCGAATCATGGTGGTTAAAATAGGGAGGTTAACTTTTAGGTGGCATAACTTTTACTTATGGACTCTAATTGAGATGATTCTTGCATCACTATGAAGGTATCTATTTGTATAATGGTAAGTGTGGGTGTGCACCTAAGTGAGAATTTTTTAGCCCAAAAAAACCTGATTTTATGCCTCAAACTGCTTTCAAAAGGTTTCAAACCCCCATTTTCCAAACAGGGAACCACTAGTAAAAATGGTCATGTGAGTTGATTCCTTCACTTTTTCCACTTGAAAAACATCAATATGGATGAAAAATAATATTATGATACAATCTAGATCATACCTCCCCATTTTTGGAGGTTTGTTGTCCCAAAAAGCTTCTATTAAATGAGGTGAAGAAATTATTCCCTAACCTTCTCTCAAGTGTAACATTTAGATTTTCTAGGAAGTGCATATTCAATACAATCTACCAACTATCTTGTTTCCCTTTTCTTGTACTTCTATATCTCTTCTACAAAATTGTATCCTCTATCAACTTTGCATGAGCATCTGGTGTCAAATCCTATACAGAAGGTAGGACATGTTCCTCTTCCTAATCTAGCATGGAAGGCTCATAGAGTTTTAGGTACTCTACATTCACCACTAAGTAAATGTTCATGTACGGGGGCGTATATTGATTAGATAGGAATTATCACCCACCTTCTCCATAATTAAAGGGGCTATATTATAGAGCTTTGGTTTTATTACAAGGGCCCTATAGCCTCTCCTTATTCAATTGTAACAATACTCTATCTCCCACCTTGAAGGAATTCTCTATTCAGTGTTGATCATAAATAAGCTTGTATTTTTCTTTTGTTTTCTATAATGTCTTCTATACCTGTAGATGGCTCTACCTATTCTTTTCAACATTTTTTTCTACCATTAAGGCATACATTGTAAGATCCTTTCTCACTTCTCCTTTTTGACCCTATGTAATATCCAAAGGTGAATGTGGAAAATATCCATAACAAATTTCAAATGGGGACTTACTAGTAGTAGTGTAGATTGGTATATTATAAGAGTGTTGTATATATACCATATTTTCATCCCAAGTCTTTGAATGGTTATGATTGTAAGCCCTCAAAAGTTGCACCAAAGTCCTATTGACTACTTTTGTTTACCCATCTATTTGTGGATGAAATGTGGTATACCTCTTTGTTGGGGTTAGAAATTGAGGAATTTTTTGCTACCAAACATCTCTTTTCATGACCCCCTCTAAACCCTAATTTTGCATCCCTATAGTCCCTTTTTGTATACAATAGTGGATTACTATGCTAAAACTATACAATCAAAAGGTTATGATGTAAATTATTAATTTGTGCCAGAAATATATAGTTTAAATGCATTGATAAAGCTTAATCACTATTCTAGGGTTACTAATGAAATTTTTGTATGTCTTGTAGCCCTTGAAGGGCACTTCAACCGAGGTTTAGGTGACATTATGTATACAACTTCCCATAAGAAGCAATACTTGTGTTGAAAAAATGTAGCAAGAAAGGCTCAATTTGACTTTAGCCTTAGTCAAATTGAGTAAATTGGATTTCCACATCAACTGGACAACTTGGAGGTAGTTAACTAGTATTACATGGCTCTTGTCACTCAACTAGCTCAGTAAATTCAAGTTAGAGGGCTTGGAGTACAATTATGCATGTGTGATTGCTAAATTTTAGTGATCTAGTTCAATTATTTTTGGTTGTATTTATTTAACTGGCCTATGAATATTATTGGAGTCAGTTGAATGTCATTTCTGCAGTGGGACAATAGTCTAACTCAGATATTTGTTAGTTAATTGATCAATCAGCCCAAAATAGCTAGTGCGTGCAGAGACTTCGAGCTCCTCAACCGAAGTAGAGATGTCAAGGAAGTGTAGAAAATAGTTGTAAATTGGTTTGAGTGTACAAGTGTTGCATGCAATGAGTGATCAATCCTTGGGAATTGTGCAATCAATTGGAGGAAAACTACAATCATGTTTTTTCATGTATTTCTCATTTTTTGTATAGCAGGGCCCATCGAAAGTATGCAACATGGGTACTCCTTGGATGAGGAATCAAATTCTGCATCCAACGGGTTTTGTCGCTCAAAATTTGAGTAAAAACATGAGATAAGTTGAAAAAATATTTTTTTTTCTTTTTTTCCCTCTAAAATTTGATGATGTAATGTAATCTTATTTTATTATTTCCACTATTATTTTATAGTTTCCTTAGGAGGCCCATTTTAGACCTCAAAATTCCCCTAATGTAGGAGGCTAGGTGAGTTGATATTTGGATAAGTGTTGGCCAGAGTTATTCATTGAGCATAGAGAACAATTATTGTTTTAGAGGATGATCTCACAGCTCGAGCTAGCAATTGTAATAGATTCTTTATTCATATAATTAATGAAAATATGCTTGAGGGGTTTTTCCCAATTGGGTTCCCCTAAAAATCACCGTGTATTTGTGGTTTTTCTTATTGCATGTCTATGCATGTTGTTCTAAATTGTGAATTTTGTTTTGTAGATTAGTAGAGTATAATTGTGTCTCATGATTTTAGATTAAATTTCTTGAGAAGTTGCAATTATATAAAATTTGTACATGGTATCAGAGTTGCGGAAATCAGAATATAACCAATGTTTTGAACTTGTCTCTTAATAATTTTGAATTTTCATCTTTCTTGCAACAATTTTTCTTTAAGATTGGGAGAATATCTTTCAGTGGACTGAGATTGGAATATTCCCTAGAGGGTAGCTTGAATTTCATAGCCTGGAAGGATTGAATGGAAGCAGTTCTCAATGAACATGGTGTGTTAGAATATGTGAAAATTGATATTGTAAAACCTCCATGGTCAGATGCACAACAATTAGCCCAATGGGAGAAGGATGTTGTAAAGACCAGGAGAATTCTTTTGGAAGGTGTGTGAAACCATGTGATCTAAAATATCCATGGGAAAGAGATACCATTTTCTATGTGGAAGGCACTGACTAAGCTGTTCGAAAATAACAGTGACCATAGAAAATTGGACCTAAAAGACAAACTTTGAAACATTAAGATGCATAAGAATGATATTATTCCGCAATTTCTCTCTAGGTTTACACAAGTTTGAGATGAGCTTGCAGGGGTCAAGGTGAATGTTGCAAAGATGACCTGGTGATCCTAGCTCTTCTAGGCCTTCCAAAATCCTGGCACAACTACAAGGACTCTATGATTGGAAGGGAAAAATTACTGAATTGGGAAATGTTGTGGTCCAATTTGGTTCAAGAAGAGTTAAGGAGAAATAACTGGGATGGAACATCATCCAAAGTTGAGGATGAATAACAAATTTCATTGGTTGGAAAGGGAAAGAAAGGAACAGGGAAGAATACCCAAAGAAAACTTGAGTCCAGCTAAAATAATAGCAAGAAGAAAGACATGAGCAAAATAAAATGTGTTATGTTGCTATAATACTAGTGTAGCCCCTTCTTATTATTGTTATGTGCATGTAGTCCCCATATTGTTATTATTGTACCCCATAGAAGTCCACTATTGTTATTTTTGTGCCCTTATATTATTATTGTTATGTAGGCTCTGAATATATTATGACCCCTTAGACTCCTATATGTAAAAATGAGGTTTTTTCATTTGAATCATCCAAGAATTATTCATTTATGTGATGTAAATGAGGTTTCCCCCTTGAAGAGGCTATTTTTCAAGTCGTTGATCTATCTTTTCTTCTTCTTTTTTTCAGTTGGTTGCATAACATTTGGTATGAGAGCTTTAGATTCTAGGGTTTCGCTTCTTTAAACAAGACATCTTCCCTTTTTCGCTATAACTTATTTTTCTACGAGGCTTTAGAAGTTGAAATTTTTACCACGTGGAGTCACAATCGTGGTGAAATTTGTGTAAAAATTTTAAATCTTGTTCGCTATATTTTCAGATATATGATCCATGGAATTTACGGTTTTTGAAGGCTCCAAAATTGAGTCTCAAACAAATGACCTAGGGAAAATAGTCATAACTTTCGTTTCAGGCATCAGATTTGAACTCCGTAAAAAGTGATTGAAAGTGCACAAACTGTGGTTTTTCTTGTATCAATTTTAGGGTCGAAGGTCGAAAAATCAACACGTGTAACTCCGTACAATTTCGCTCTATTGAACTAGTCTATAACGAAGTCATCATGAGAGATCAAGAATAAGTCTCTCTTGAAGACTCCAATCTCAGTCTTACTTGTGGGGTTGGAAATAAGATTCATAGGGCTACCACAAGAAAAAATTTCATACCTTAGAGATCCGAAATTACAAAGATACAACAAAGCAAGAAAAAGTGTGTATTTTTTTTATTTTATATTTGCATAAGTTTTGTTTCAAAAAATAGTTTGAAGTGATTCAAGGGGCATAGTGAAGCATAAATATTATTATTTGATTCCAAAATGAGTTGAATTAAGAAAATGTAAACACCTAGTAAGAAACCAAAAATCTCTACTATGACGCATGAAGAAGAGGAAGAAATGCAACATGATATATCAAAATTATGAGACCAAGTGCAACAAATTTTGTTCTCACAAAGAGTAACCAAAAATAAAATGTAAGCTAAGATGGATTGTATAGAAGAAAAAATGAAAGGAAACATGGAAGATTTGAAGAATAGTTGAAAAGAAGACATGGAAGGCTTGAAGGAAGGTTTGGCAAAATTGCTACAAGAAATGATTCCTAATGACAAAAAGGTATTACATGAAAGTCATGATGAGAACAAAATAAATGTTAACCATTATTTCATAGACTCTAACATTGGATTGAAGACCCACCATATTCTAAAGATCAATATGAGGAACTTTGATGGCAAGGATCTAGTAACATGGATACTACATATGGAGCAATATTTTGGTCTCCATAATGTGAAACACACACAAAACGTACACATTGCAACTTTATATTTAGAACCCAATACATTTGTATGGCATAGATGGCTTTGTTCTCGTAAACCACTTGTCACTTGGTCAATTTTTATGGAGGAAATGATATCACATTATGATGATACAAATAGAAACACCTTCTTTAGCCAATTAATAAATATCAAACAAAAGGGTTAAATGGCGGAGCACATTGATGACTTCCAAAAATTGAATATAAGGGTAAATGATATTCCAGAGGAGCATAAGATTGATGTTTTCATAGCAACTTTAAAGGATAACATCCAACATGAGTTTCACCTTTGGGAACTTGATTCATTAGAGAAGGCATTCAGGTTGGAAAGAAAAATTATGGAAACAAGGAAGCCTACCACTCAAAACTATAAATATGGAAGTGTTTCTACTCCTAGCCTTCCAGAATCTACAAGGTTGACACCACAACAATTGGAAGAAAAAAGAGCAAAACTTATTTGTTATAGTTTTGATAGCAAATACACTAAAGGTGTAAGTGTGCTGAGAATAGATTATTTTACATAGATTGTGAAGAGGAGGAAGAAAAGGAACAAGAAACTTCAAAAGAAGAGGATATACACCAGAAACCAACCCTAAAGAAAGAAGAAATGAATCTGACCACATCTTGTAATGCATTGGCAGGAATTACCACTCCTCAAACTCTCAATATAGAAGAAAATATAAAGAAGAAAAAGTTAATAGTGTTTATTGATTTGGGTAGTACCCATAATTTTATTCATTGTAAGATAGTCAAGGAATTGAATTGCTTCCTATATCCAACACCAGAGTGTCAAGTGATGGTTGAAAATGGAGGAACTATAAATTACTCTGGAAAGTTCCATAATATCAAGCTAACTGTGGGGGAATATGTATTGAATAGTCAAATGTTTTCCATTCTAATGGGTGGTGTTGATGTTGTACTAGGATTCCAATGGTTACAATATTTGGCTACGATAACTTTTAATTTTCAAAAGCTTGTCTTGAATTTTTTTGGGAAGGAAAGGAAGTTGAATTAAGGGGTATCGAAGGGAAACCACGAAAGATAATCATATATAATGACATTACAAATCTTCTTAAGAAATAAAAATGGGGTGTAATTGCACAATTATGCTCACTAGAGGTTCAAACATCAAAATCTTCTATTTCTCCAGATATCCAAAAAGCCCTGGAAAATCATTCCAAGGTATTTGAGACTCCCAAAGGCCTCCCACCTATTTGTGATCATGATCATGCTATTCATTTGATTCCAGGAATTTTTCCTCTAAACATTGTGCCTTAAAAATATCCCTATGCCCAAAAGAGTGAAATTGAACGTATGTTTGTAGAAATGCTAGAGGTCGGTATAACTCAAACAAGTCAAAGTTTTTTCTTTGCTCCAGTAGTATTGGTTCACAAGAAGGATGGATCATGGTGTATGTGTCCAAATTATAGGGAGCTCAACAAGCTCAATGTTAAAGATAAATTTCCCATTCATGTCATTGATGAATTACATGGAGTAATTTACTTCACCAAGTTGGATCTTCATTCAGGATATCATCAAATTAGAATGAAGACCGAAGACATTCTGAAAACAACATTTAGAACTCATGAGGGTCATTATGAATTTTCAGTCATGCCTTTTGGCCTTACCAATGCACCTTCTACATTTCAAGGTTTTATGAAATCCATTTTCAAGCCCTTCCTTAGATAATTTGTGTTAGTATTTTTTGGTGATATACTAATATACAACAAGTCTTGGAAGGATCATGTTCAACATGTTGACAGGGTGCTAAAACTATTGGAGGAGAGTTAATTATATGCAAAACCCTCCAAATGTTTCTTTGAAGTACAGGAGGTGGAATATCTGGGTCATGTTGTATCTCATGAGGGTGTTAAGGTAGACCCTAATAAAATTAAATCCATTAAGGAATGGAAAATCCCCACAACCATAAAGCATATGCCATGATTTCTCGAGTTGACAGGGTATTATCACAAATTTTTTAAGAATTATAGGAGAATAGCAACACATCTAACAACATTACTAAAGAACAGAAGAAACTAAGGCCTTGGAACATCTTAAAAAGGCAATGTGCCAATCACCGATCTTAGCTACGCCAGACTTCACAAAAACCTTTATTGTGGAATGTGATGCCTCAGGAAATGGAATTGGTGTCATTTTTATGTAAAAAGGAAGACCCATTGCCTTTGAAATTCATTCAATCAAAGGAAAGTATTTACACAAACCTATTTATGAGAAGGAAATGTTGGCAATACTACATGCACTAAAGCAATGACAACCTTGCCCAGTGGGAAGACACTTCAAGGTAAAAACATATTATGATAGTCTTAAATACTTTTTGGAAGAAATATTATCTTCAGAAGAGAAGCAAAAATGGGTCACAAAGATGTTGAGTTATGACTTTGAAAGAATCTACAAAAAAGGGAAGCAAAATGTTGTTGCAGATGTACTCTCAAGAAAGGATGAGGATGTGGAAGCATTATTTTGTGTGATTTCTATTATCCAACCATTTGGATAATTGAAGCAACCGATGAATAGAAGAATGACGAATAAATGTGTACACTCATTCAAAAATTGCAGCAAGATCCCATTATATATGATACATTTAGCTGGAAAAATGATTCTTTATGGTACAAAGATTTCCTATATATTTGTAAGAATTCCAAACTCAAACAAAATATTCTTTTGGAATTGCACACCTCTCCCTTACGAGAGCACTCTAGGATTTTTAAAAACTTACCATAGGGTCAAGAAGGATTTTTTTTGGGATGGCCTTAAATCTAATATTCAAAATTTTGTGGTGGAATGTTTGGTTTGCCAACAAAATAAATTTGATACAATTAAGACCCTGGGTTGGTTACAACCTTTATCCATTCCAAGTCAATGTTGGGAGGTTTGTTTCATAGGATTTTATCACAGTTTTACCCAAGTCCGAAGGAAAAAGTGTCAATATGGTGGTATTTGATAGACTTACCAAGTATGCACACCTTTATGCATTATCTCATCCTTTTAAAGCCAGTACAATTGCTACTGCATTTATGGAAACAATTCAAAAGCTACATGGAAACCAAAATATTATTGTAAGCAACATAGATCCCATTTTCACTGGAACTTTTTGGATGGAATTATTTTCTTATCCGGGAACTCAATTTGCTCATAGCTCATCTTATCATCCTCAATATGATGGGAAATTTGAGATGGTGAAAAAATGTTTGGAAGGATATCTTTGTTACTTTGTATCTGATAAACAAACAAAAAGGGTCAAGTGTTTACCTCTGGTTGAATGGTGGTATAAAACTTCCTTCCATACTACAGCAAAAATGACACCAAAAAGAATTTGTTTTACCCCTATCATGTGGTGAACAGAATACAACCAAATTTTAGTAATGCTAAATTTCATACCCAAAAGCATGTGAATTTTTTGAAGCAACATTTTATGATTCGGATATCATATACTTTTTGTAGGGTCTCCTGAGAATGCAAGGAGGTCATATGAAAGACAACCATGTTTCTATATGAATATTTCAGGTGAGTGGACTGTCATATGAAAGGCAACCATGTTTCTTCCATATACAAAATAGTTGTTCTTTGCTAGAGTTTGAAATCCTTGTGACCTTATGATGGGTAAATGTAGTTTTCTTCCTTTATTATAAAGTATTTTTTATTCATTTGATAAAAATTTTGATCATTAACTTATTATTGTTAATAACATGTAAATTGTTCTCATTTTGTGTAGTAGAAATAAAATTGTAATCAAGCAATTCTTTTTAGCCAAAATCCTTTGCTACATAGCTTACTTTGTTTCTATCAAGTATTTTGAATGCCTTTTAGATAACACCCTTTTTCCTTAATGGGTTTCTATCCTAATGCTAGCTTTATGAAGGTTTCACATTCAAGTTTCATAGATTACTTTCATTGTAGTCTTCCCTTTGAATCCTCCATAACCCTCTATCCCATATTCTTATTGAAGGTTAGCTATAAAATCATGCTTCATAATAAGATATTGTCATGCAGAAAGAGTTATTTTTGCGGACAAACCTAACCTCCCTAGGAGTCTAAGACTCTCTAGTGACAAACAAAACAAACAAGAGCAATCCTTCTCTAAACATACTTTATTCTATGAGAAACCAAGTGTTGTTCGATCCTACCTCAAATCCAACGCTTGTTGTAGCAGTCAAGCCTTGCTGATCCAGATGAGCTCCTCCTTCACTTTAAGACCTGCATACACTAACAGTCAAACGATTACATAACACCTGAATATTTCATAAAACAAAGCATATTCATCATATAGACCAAGGAGTAAATGAAATAATTCATTAACAACAAATCATTGAGAAGAATGGACTTATTTGTATTAAGGAAACAAAAAAGGAACCATTACAACCTGAGCCTTGGTGTTGTGCAAGCTCCTCCCAGGTTCCAGCAAGAGATTTCCTCTACTTTGACAAGCTCACCCGCTTCCACTATGGCAACAAGGAAGGATGGTGATCTCTCCTCACAAGTTAACAATGGAAGTCCTAATTCCAGCAGCATTTACTCTTTCGAATGTTCATCTTTTTACCTCCCCTCCTTTGGCCCAATGCCTGTATTTATAGTTTTCTAGAGGAAGTTATTCAGTTCCAACATCAATGGGATACTCCCTCTTTTGGATGGGGTAGCTCCTCTGTTGATGGGATAAGTTCCTCTATCATAGGGATGCATGAACCATCTAGAGGCGCTTAATACACGTCAAACACTCTTCTAGAAGGCTCTAGAAGTGACCACAAGTAACTTTTTAAAGATGAAACTCGCACCTTTTGACCTTTCCAAGGGTACGCACCCATCCTTTGGCTTACAGAGCGTACAAGTACGCTGGTACAGTGTGTTTGGGATGCGTACACGCAGGAAGGTAGAGAGAACCTGCGTACCCAGAGATAAACATGTTTTTAAGTGACTTTCTCTTTTTTTTGTAGTTTGACATGAAGAGCAGAGGTATGAGGCTTGACAAGGAGGATAATATGACTATTGATGGAGCCATATTAACTATAGATATTCATGGTGACAAATTTCAGTGTAACAAGTATACTCCAACGTTTGCCTATTACTTTGGAAGGGAAGATGGTCGAAGTGGAAGTTGAAGTTGTTGACGCCAATCTAACTTGCAACCTCCTTTTGGGTCGAAGTTGGACATATGTCATGTGAGCCGTGGCTTCATCTCTATTTCATGTCATTCGTTTCCCTCATCAAGGGAAGATCGTCATAGTAGACCAGCTGTCTTTCTTCGCCTCCTGCTCTGAAGGCAACGTGCCTTTTGTGGAGCATACCTGCATTCCATGGGAGAGTGTGGGAGCTGGACTCTTTAATGATCCTGCACTTATGGGTGTTTTTTCACTCCCACCTCTGAACGTCACTCCTATTAATATGATTTCTGTTTGCTCTGATCTGTGGGTTCTTCCCCCTACTGATCAGATAGAATCTTGGGGCGATGAGATGTCGTTGAGTCCTACCAAGCTCAACTACATCAAGATTGTTTCTGCATCGGCTCCCCCTCCTGAATCTGCTCCTTCGAGTAGAGCTCTCGACTTGTACACTCATTCCCCTTGGATTGTTATCCTCCAAGACTTCGACTTGTAATTCACCACTGGAAAGTCTAAGAAATCCCTTGTCTTTTTTGAGTTGCTTTACTCTTTTCCATCTCTTATGGCGCCCTCTCAGTTAGAGGATCATATCCCAGACGAAACCATGTTCTTTCAGCACCCTCGATCCCTGGTACGGGGATATCTTTGTCTATCTGCAGACATCCTCTTTTCATCCTGATGTGTCTAAGGATGCTCAGTGATGGATTCGCCATTAGTCCTAGCCCTATTGTATTATTGGGGACACCCTGTACCATCTTGGTGCTGACTCTGTTCTTCACCAATGTTTAATGTTCGAGGAAGCTAAGCTAGTTTTAAATAACTGCCATTCTAGTGCCTGTGGTGGTCACATGTCTGAATATGCTACTGCTCAAAAGATCCTCCGTGCCAATTATTTTTGGCCCTCCATCTTTAAGGATTGCATTCTTGCCATTCGCTCCTGTCACAAGTGCCAAATCTATCAGTGGAAGATGTGTGTGCCTCCCACTCCATTGCACCCTGTTGTTACCGTGGGCCCTTTTGCAAAATGGGGCATTGATTATATGACCTGTAACCCTCGCTCGGCTGGGGGGCATGGGTATATCATCGTTGCCATTGATTACTTCACAAAATGGGCCAAGACAATGCCCACACTATCCGAAGAAAGTCACACAGCGATGCAATTTTTGTTTAATCATGTTATCTCACAGTTCAGAGTTCCTCAGGCTATCGTCACTGATCACGGTAAGCATTTTCATAATCATATGATGACTGAGCTAACAACCCAGGTAGGCTTGTGGCATGATAGCTCAACTCCATACTATTCTCAGGCCAATGGCCAAGTAGAAGCTATCAACAAACTTCTAGTTACGATGCTTCAATGCACCATTGGCATGCACAAGTCTAACTGGCACTTGATGTTGTTCTCTACCTTATGGGACTACTGAACTTCTGTGAAGGATGCCACCGGTTTTACTCCGTTCCAATTAGTTTATGGACTGGAGGCTACCCTTCCCATCGAGTGTGAGATCCCTTCTTTGAAATTAGCTGTTGAATTACTCCTCAACACTACTCTAGTAGAAGAACGCCTTCTTTACCTAGAACGGCTAGACGAGACACGTTGACTGGCATCTCTAGCTATTGAAGCATAGAAGAAGAGAGTGAAAACACACTTCGATCATATTGTTCATCCTCATTCTTTCATTGAGGGAGATTTAGTCCTGCTCTATGATCAAGCAAATGGTAAGCTGGGGGCAGGCAAATTCTAGCCCATGTGGCACGGGCCTTATATTGTAAAGCGAGTTTTGTAGAAAGGGGCCTATGAGCTAATTGATTATGAAGGGAATCCTCTGGATAAGTCCCAAAATGGGCTTTACTTGAAAAAATATTATGCGTGAATTCCATGCACTCTGATTTGTACATACGTGTGTTTTTAGCAGGTGTGTTGTGTGTGTGTGTGTTTTCATGTTTTGGCTTGGTGTGTCGGCATGGTTGTTGCTTATTGTGTCTTTTTGCTTCTTTTGTAGATGTCTGGTGCACCTTGCGTTGGTTTCGTTGATGGTTCCTACCGCAGTACTTGCAACCTCTCTTTTGCGGCATGGGTAATCTACGATCCTCATGGTGAACTACTAGACCTTCAAGGTGTTTTTCTAGGTTGTACCACGAACAAGGTCGCTGAGTATAGTGCTATTATTGAGTTACTGGCCGAGGCGATCAATCTACGTATTCGTACATTGGTTGTGAACCTCGATTCTCAACTTGTCGTCCACCAGCTCAATGGGTGATATTCCGTCAGAGACCATCGGTTTTTAAAGTTGTATTTACGTGTTAAATTGTTAGAAATGAATTTTGATTTCATCACATATCAACCCATTCCACGAAGGTTAAACATGTTAATTGATGCATTGACGAACCATGTATTAGACAGACATTTACGTAACATGTAATCAAAACAACGTATAAGAAGAATGTAAAACACAACAAAGTACCATAGGAATATGTGTATATATATATATATATATATATCTTCTGTGGCACTCAAAAAATAAGTGTATGTGTCCAAATAGATTTTGTGTTCTCCATACATCCAAGACACATGTCTCTCAAAAAATCATTAGCAAGAAATAAACCTAGGCATCTACTGTGGTGGGTTATGCTCCCTATAGCACACTGCTACTCGTGCCACCCACCTCAACAGGCGGTGCACCCTAGGTTTCAGTCCTACTGTGTGGATCTGCAATGCTACAGGGACCTCTTCGACCCCCATGTAATTGGGGATCCCCACCATCAAACCCTCAAGGTTTTGGGCCACTGTCTCCATCTCGTCATTCACCTAGGGAGCCAAGGCGAGTGCTCCAATGCCTTGTGAATCCCTCTGTGCCTCTGGAGCCAACCCAAAGGGTCTCACTGGTCCCACATTTGGAATTCCATAGCGTTTGTTATTAGTACATATACATGAAAAAATCTAAAAACATCATAAAAAATAAAATGCAAAAATAATGTGATCAAGTGTCTTACCACCATCATCCCACTGCTCTCAAGCCAGCAGCTGCATGTCAGGATCTCCGTGGAAGTCCATGCCATCGTATGGCCAATCCTCGATAAAGATCATCTAGCTCTCTAGCCACCCTCAAAACAGTGTTCCCCATGACCCTGGTCGTCTACCACCTCCTCGTGGCATGACGTGTGCCCACCATGTAGCCCTGGTCTCACATGGTATGGGAAAATCCAAATCCATGTCTTGTAACTGCAATGTCGGCACCAGCTCTAGCATGAGTGGGACTGAGATGGACCCATAACCAAACTATTTTATATCTCCTCATCGACAGTTGGTAAGTTGCCTCTTCATATTCGCCGTCACTATGTCTACCCAGTTAAACATGGTTGGATTGAGACATTCGAGAGCCAACTGGAGATGGGTCTTCGAAGCCTCCTGTTGGGCTTGGGAGCCCACTGCCCATGTCACCATGAATAACATAGCATGAAGGACTGTGTCCTCCACTTTTGGGATTGCCACCTTCCCGCTTTTCATTCTACGTGCCCATAGGTACACTTGAGCCATCAGCATCTCCAAAGAATCACCCTCGGGTTGCTGCCCCTCTAGAATGAGCCTCTCACCATGACGGGACAACCCAATCAAAAGATATATGTCTGTAGTGTCAAACTCGATATCCCCAACTTGGATGATGAATTTCCCATCTATGGGATTCTAGGCCCAGTTCAATAGCTCCAGTAAATCAGGTTGTGACCGAAGGTGTGGAGTAAGGAAGAATTTGAGCAATCTGCATGCTCATAATGCATTTCGGCACCCCACATCGGCGAAAGCTTCCACATCATTGTCATCATGCATTCGTTCTTGCTAGACAAATGCCATTATAGGCTACATGACGAAAAAAAAAAAACGAATTAGCACTTCTTTTACAAAATTCAATGCGTAATTTGCATAAAAATATAAATTCGTGTCGTCATCGTGTCTATTTTTAAAACAGACGTGATGACGTGAGGTCACTAGTTCTATTTTTTCACAGTTATCGCAGAAGCACATCACTTTTCTGCAATGATCGGAGCGTGTTATCTGTGAATTTTTTCAGTCATCGCGGACCCGAGGGGTATACCCGCGATGACGGAGCGGCGGAGCCCGACTCGAAAATCCGCCTTAACTAACACATTTAACGTTCAAATGCATGAAAAAAGTATTGAATTGAAGCGCAGGACAAAGTCTATCTACCTAGATAGATTTTTGGGGTGAACGATCGATGAACGGGGCTGAAATTAGCTCGCCAACTTTGGTGCTCCAAAATTCTCCACAGTGGATGAACAGTAACAATGGTAAGAATGGATGGATTAACCCCTTTTTATAGCAATTTTTGGAAATTAAAAAATTATATTTTATAATTGTGTGTTTTTTCTCATTTTTTATCACATGGTTAAGTTAAAATTTGGTTTTTTAACTATGTTTTTACGTCTATTTTTCATTTTATATTGAATGCGTTTATGTGTGGCGTGTTTTGTGCAGAGCTATAGGTAGTGGAGTTTTGTGTACACTTGATCCAAGAAGTCGTCTTTAAGCTCTTTTCTAAGTTGAAAAATGAAAAGATAGCTGAGTTGTTCCTCTTGACTTGTTAAAAGTAAATAAGAGGCGATCGTCTTTAAGCTCTTTTCTGGCCATCTAAAAATGAAAAGATTGTTGGGCCTTTGTCGTTTCAAGCTCATTATTAGTTACGAAATGACGTGATTACGGTCACTTTTCTACTTTTTCAGGTTGAAGTCACTAATCATGAAAAGTACTCCTCGATCGTAATGGTCGGGTGATTCTTTCGAGTATCGTTTTATACCTTTTCAGGCTCGAGAGACACAAATCTATGAAAAAGGACCCCCCTGGAGTTTTCTTTTCCATGTCTTTTTCAAACTCTCTAAACATGAAAAAGAATTTGAGTTTTACCTATATCAGGCTTGTTAAACCCTGACGACATTGGACTCGTCAACATGACGAGACTCAAGCTTCTCCTCCCTAGGGCTCATTAAACTATTACTAGGATGGAGTCAACAACATGTTTTCCATTGATTGTCTATGGAAGCAAGTCACTCTTGAACATCAACACTTTTGCTTCTTGTTGGGTTGGGATATTCATAAATCATCATTTCACCTTCTACAGGTTGGGTTATCATTTAGCCTCATTCCATGTAATTCACGCCGTTGTCGTTAAGCCTCTGATCCCCTGGTACCAGAATGATGCCACCCTATGGAGTCATGTCGCCGACATGTTCAAGAGTATAATCCTTCTACAATTTACACCTGTGTCTCCTTCTCTGATACTCTATTTCACCATCTACCACTTGCTCCCTATCTTTTGTCATTGATGCTGGAAACATTATGGCCCTCCTGCAATGGGTCATCTCCAGTCGACATCAGTTCATTATCCAGGAGATTGATCTAGAGATCCCATTTGGCACCTTGGAGCTTGCATGCCTCAATGGCAAGTTCTTCGCACCTGATAGTCGACTTTCATCATTGGTCTTCGATTGGGTGATTCCACGAGTGTTCGACTTCAGCTCCTTTTTCACACTCCGTGGATTATGCTAGCTAGTACCTTGAGAACCATTGGCATTATAGGTGGTTTCTCTTGCGCTTGTTAACGGTTTTCATCATTGACTGGTAATCAAGCGACTTTCTATCATGCTCAACCTTAGCACATCTATTCGCATGTTAGAATTTGTACTGTGATCGGATGGGTTCAAGAACCTGAACTTAGATTACATATGTTCGAGATGCATGGATTGGTTTCTGGTTACATGACCCACTGATGGATGGCTGCGACCATGCCTGAGTCTTGATAGATGGCTGCAACCATACCTTTATCATTATCATGGCTTCATTAGCTGGATGGCTGCGTCCATACGACAAACCTATTCCCTGTGTCTTTTGGATGGCTACACCCATGCCTAGACTACATGTACTTTAGAGATATCAGTTCGACTTGCGTACAGGTCCTCCCAGATGGTGTTCCAGCTTAGTCAGTTTCATAAAGCATTTCACCCCTCCCACTCTCTCGGGCTTCATACTTTAGGGGGCATCTATTACACAGTAATTTATCACCGCCTTCACTCCCGGTCCTTTCACTATGTCATGTGTCCAAGTCAAACATGCTCATGTTGAAAAAATGCTCTCCTATGCTGCCAATTGATCCACTTTTCCTAAGCGGCTATGGGCTTAATATAAGTGCTGAAAAGTGCTCGTAAACGGTCCATCCGTTCTACCATCACAGAAGTACATCTGATTCTCGTGATGACCTAATTTTATGCACCAGCGCGGGGCTATGTGTTAACTTCAACGATGATATGACTGGCTACACTGATCACTAGCAATGTCAGCGCTGAATATTAGTTATGTGCCCATGATGATCTAGATTCGTTGAATTTGTTCCAATAGTCGGCCTTCCATATGACTCCAAACCTAGTTGTTGGCATTGTTTATGTCGCCCTTCCCTCCCTGGTGTGGCAGTTCCATCAATTGTGCTACATTCCTTTGGGATAAGCTCACTCTTCCACCTTTCATGGAGACTCCTTCTCTTATTTCAACTCTCACCATTTCTATGCATTGCTAGTTTCTTCGGATAGTTGGCTAGTTGAGCGGTGATGATTAGTGTTTGTGAGTTTGCTAGATAGTTGGTTTGGGAGTGACAAGTGTGGGATTGTTGATAGCTTGTGGAAGGTTGTGAAGTGCCCTTAATCTTATGCAAAACTTATGAGTGAGAGAGCTCTTGTATGTTGGGAGATCCATCTCCAAAGAGTGAATGCTTAAAGAACATGCTGGCTGGACCCTTTTGAGAAGGCTTGTGACGTCAAGACTTTGGTTGTAAGCTGACTCTTATTCCATTGTTAACACAATCAATGATGTTTTCCTATGTCTTGGATGAAATGTACTTGATAGCTCATGACTTATTGACTTTGTGATTAAATAGTTCATTGTTGTTTCTGGTTACGTGTTTTGTTGTATTTCATTTTCTTTGTTTCAGGTTGATCACTCATTGAGGAGAAGGAAGGGGAAGTTGGAGCAGTGCAACAGAACTCCATCGACCGCCGGTTGAGATATGCCTCCAATTTTAACTGTTTAAGGAAAGTTATTGTTGATCTGTCCTTGTTTGTGACTAGACCCACTCTAGGGCTGGAGGGGTTGCCTCTATCCGCAGAGGGAACACTTTCCTTCATCATAGTAGGCTCTTGTATATATCAGTGGGTTGGTTCCTAGAGAAATTTGGTTCCTACAAACAATGGGAGCTAGTGCTTCCAGCAAGTCAGTGCGTGAAAATAAAAGGGGGGTGGAGCCTCTTGTAGGTTGGTTCCTACATAATCTAATGTAAATTTATGTTGGTGTTTGCATTTACATTAAAATTAAAATAATATTTATGGCTTTCTCCCATATGGATTTCCACATAAACGTCCAATGTCCAATTATTTATGTGATTGATTGAATATTGTATTATGAAATGTGTTTGTCTAGATAAATATTTTTTTTAATTTTACATAATGCTAATTCACCCCCCCTCTCATGACCATAGAGTTCTAACTTATCATTTGTGCCATGCCACTATGACCTAGATAACACCTAAACTACAATTTGGATGTTGCCTATACTTCCACATGTTATTTTGAGCACCCAAAAGAGTTAAATCCACCAACCACAGGTCCTCAACTTAGTGCTCCATGTCAACAGCCTGCCACATAATACTAAAAGGGGGAATCAAAATCAAAATCATGTGCTAAATAACACCAAAACCAAATGCAAAAAACTACCCACTTTTCTTCTTGGAGGAACTACCCCTAAACCACCATGCAAGGGCACTTATTCCTTACTTGAACCCCTCAATTAAAGTAGGATTTAGTGCCTTGCAACCCCCCAAACACGGGGGATACAATCTATAAAAAATATGTAATACAATGAAAATGAACCTCAATCGTAGGTCCAAAACATGGATTTAAATATCAACTTGAATGGGATGGATCTGAAAATCCAATTACAACTAATGAACAAACCTAGAAATCTTAAATTTGAAAATGAAAAATATTAACATTAAGATATTTTATTATCTGATGGGGCCATGAATGAAAATGATAAGGTTCCTTTGGGGGTTGAGTACACCACCCTTAGATGTGATATGATCAGGGAGCGTTGCTCAGCCCCAACATGAAATGGCATGCATGACACTAGATGAGCACCTTTTGTTATAAATTGACTCATCTAATGATGTTTTGGGCATTCTGTGAGGAAGAGAAAGGAAAAAGTCAGGTTGAGACATCAACCTCCTTGTTGGTGGTGGCAATACTGTGCAATTTTGTGGAGTTAAATATGTTTTTGGGTGATTTTGGTGTTGAGATAGTGGGTTATTGTCTTGTTTAGCTCTTGTGGATGTGGTGGTGGGAGGGCATTGAAGGTGCTTGTGTGGAATTTGTGTCGTGGATTGTTCATGTAGGTCAACGTCCGATGTAAATGTTCCTCCTTTAGTCTTGATGAGGAAGTGTAGGTTTTTTCTACTTAATATTGTTTCTCTAACATGTTTTTTTCCTGGGTCATTGGTTTGGGGTTTTCGGTATTCTTCCTAAGGAGCGGGAGGGTTGTGAGCAACGTTTTTGTTTTTTCTCTAGCTATCTCAACTTGATTTCTCTACTGTCTACATTGGGAAAGTTTGGTATTAGAATGTCTATTCTTGACTTCTTTCATGGCCTATGGGTTCTCAGTGAAATGTTTTTGGTATGGTTAAGCATCTATTTGCACACTTGGTATATCCTACTTCCAAAAGTTTACTATAAATTTTCCCCTCTAGGAAATGTGTGGCTTTGGTTTTGGCAAATTGTGTTTGGCTATGTGGGTTAAAATGTTTGGATCTCCACTTGAATGGGGGTTGAGATCGTGAGCCCTTCAAGTGACATGGCTAATTTGATGAGTTGAGGTGATGAATTTATAGGGTGGTGTCAAAGTCCCAAGGAAGTAGTGGTTTGTACTATTGGAAGAATCACTGCACCTCTATGAAATCCATAATTTCCATCCTAGGGATCCTACTTAATAATATGGAACATTTATCAAAACATGTGGGTTCTGGTGTAATAGAAAACCTCTTTATGGTATCAGAGCCTAGACCCAAGTTCGATTCCCCTGAGTTGTATTTGGGGGAGGAGTTGGAAGAATCACTGCACCTCTATGGAATTCTTAATTTCCACCCTGGGGATCCTAGTTATTGGTCTGGAACGTTTACCAAAACCTGCGGGTTTTGGTGTAACGAAAAACCTCTTCAGGTACATTATCCTACTTCTTTCCAAGTTGTGGAATTTATAGTAATTTATATAGGTGTCAGCCCTCCATTTCCTTCATGTTGCTTCAGAAACACATGTGCTATATACGGAGGGGGAAGAGGACCGCAAATCTAGCATAAAGCAAAGATTTTTCCCAGAATTCTTCTGAGACATATTTCAATGTTGTGTTGCCACCTGAGACACGAAGAGAAATTTACAAGCTAGAAATCCAAGATGGGGTGGATAGAAAATCCACTCGGATTTTGAAATTATGAATGAGGTATCTACTTCTATTATAGACCCTTGTCAGACCAGGGGATCAAAGAAGATGTATTTCAACTCAGTGGCATTGCAATGGTAGATGAAAACTATGTTGGGATTGGTTTTGAAGGACAAACAACTTGAGAGGTATAATTTCTTTACATATTTGGAAGAGATTAAAACATGTCTAGCAACCCACACTTCACCCTAGATTGGTTGGAAGTAAGGGTTTCCCATGTGGAGGGACTCTTATAATGCGACCCTAACACTATTTCACCTCTAAGATAGAGTGGGAGAGACCCAACACCCATTTCATCTTCTGAGTCTAAATGATTCTCTTACATGACATATTTTTAGTCCTTTGTTATGTATGGCTTCGATAGCCAAGTAATAATGGATTTTGTAATGTCTTTTGTAATATGGATCTAGTTGCGTGGCCTATTTTTGGACCAAGGTCAATTTAGGAAAATTCTAGTCATTGGGAACCTTGATAGCCCAAGAAATACACAAAGAAATCTTGTGCTAGATATATGTTATAGCCATGTATATATTAGAATTTTTTAGTGTTATAAAGTATTAATTAAAAAATGCAAAATTAATATATTTTTTATCTAGTTAAAAATTATTATAAAAACCATTGATAATGGGTCAAGAAATCTAAATTACATTTAAGAAATTTTCTTCATGTTTTAAAATGAATTATAAGTAAATCATAATTTCACAATAATAATAACATAGTTGAATTTGGAAATCTCCTAAAACAAAAATAAAATATCAATTATCAAATGAAAAGATATAAATGTGAGATAAAAATTCATGAACTAAATTTAAGAGTATTGTTAAATCTGTCACACTTTTTATCCGGAGAGAGAAATTCTAAAGTTAAAAATGACATAATTTTGAAATTCCAAGTTCAAATGTTAATGTTAGTGTAAGAGTTGAAAGTTTTACCATAAATAAATATTTGTATTCTTTTAAAATTGTATATTTTAGTGTTATCTATATATATATATATATATAAAATGGGTTTGTTTAATCAATTTGAAAATGAAATGAATTTTTTTGTTTTGAAAGAGATTTAAAAAAATGAAGGGTTTGTTGTTTTCGCACATTTAGTTTTAGTAACATTACTTCTTATATGTGATGTACATACACATTTTACTTAGATTTAGCTAGCTTTAGTTTTTTGCATTCAATTTTTCATTGTATTTTGGGCAAGGGTGGTTGTTCTCATTGAGTTTTCCTTCTTTCCTCTTTCATCCATTGTACATGAGTTCCTAAAATCGAGTTATGTGAGTTGTGATGTTCTTTGCTTAAATCCCTTGTGTCCTAAATGTGCAATGGTTATGCATAGAGTTTATAGTGATAATCATAGTAATAACATCGCATTGTCTTGCACCTTTAGATTTAATAAAATTAAGCATATTCAGTTTTTTAATCATCCATTGTGTTGGAATTTCAAAAAGCGAAATCCGAAAAATGTAGTAAAACATGAGTATTATTATAGATGTTAATATATAAAATAATTTTAAAAATAAGATCACGTGTACCATAAATATGGAAAAAACAAATACAAAGGGGGAAATGAAGTGCTACATATTTATATGGGGTTCAATCATATGAAGAAAAAAAAAGTGGATCTTTATTTATATTTACAACATTTTTGCGTTTTCACAGCAACAACTTAGTAAAGGATCGCAATAGCTTATAAAAATAAAGAGTAATCTCTTGGAAAAGGAGAAGCTCTACTATATTCGATGTCTGATAAAAAAAAGAAAAGTGATTTTACCTTATAATTCATAGGGATGTTGTCTAACATATTGTCTAATTAAAAATAGAAAATGGAAAAATATATAAAAGTATTAAAAACATAAACAACATTAAGGAAACACTAGATACTAACCACTTAGATTTTGATCTTTTGTTTTTCCATTGGCTTGGCTACACATAGGGAGCCAAGCATAAATCTCTCCATGACATGGTAACATAATTGATAATTTGAAAATTCATGTCCTAGAGGGCTACAATAGACTCCTCCCCTTTGCATTATTTTATTTCAAGTGTTTGGAGGAGGCCATGTTTTCCTTTTCATAACATTCAATTGCTTGTACTCAACCACTTGTACCATTCCTCATTCTCTTACATTTCCCCTAGTGGTTTTCAAACTATGTCTTCCATCTTGCAAATTGTAGAGTAATGAAAGTGAACCTCCCCATGTATCCTTGAAGTCCATTTATTGATGATATCATTCCCTTTTATATCATGAACCTCCCTTGTAAATGCACATCAGTGAAAATGGAACTAAAAGTTTTGTTATAGAAAAGGTAAACATAGAGGGATAGTGTGAAATTAAAAAACTGAAGGTTTCTTGAAAATGCTTGCAAGCTAGTTTATGTTTTGTGGGCAGTGGTTTGAAATTGCAAAATCACATAAACTTAGTATTTTTAGTTAAGTTTTGCATATATAACCAAAGAAAAATAGATAACATACAATGTTAAAAAACAACAATTTAATGACAGAGTTCACCCCTCCTCAACTACATTGTTGGGTCTAGGTTCCAATCATGGTCCTTTATATTATATGCTCAAAATGTAAATTGAATCAACATACAATGCTCAAATCTCAAAACTAATGTTGAGATTGTGTCAGGAATATGCAAAAAACCCTATAACAGCTCCTTTTGGGTTCAAAATGACTGAAAATTTGTCAAGTTAGGCCTCCTTCTCTATTTCTTTACTATGAGTCCTACAAAATCACCAAAAATGGAAAAGCTGGCAACATTTTTGTTCTTTGGTGTATCTGCTAATGATGATTTTACATGGGCACGACTTAAATTTCAACAAAATTGATGTCAAATGTAGGACCCTTAACTGGGCACCCACGCCCAAACTTCGCCCTTTTACATGGTGATGTGGCATATAATATGGCTACTGGTGTTGTCTAGAGGAAATGCGCCTGTTGGCTCCATCACACTTGGTCACATTATGGGCCATATGGCTGTAAGCTAGGTACCACGTGTGAGTCCCTCTACCGCTAGCCCCATCATCGATCTTGTGGGATGAATGGAACCAATGGTTGGGCTAACTGCCTATCCCCTCTACCTTACAATGTGGGCAAGTCATATATGATATTACTAGGGCCAGGGCCATGTGCCCCACCATCGCCAAACCTACTCCATTTTAAATATAATACCACTATATGTATTATATATAACAAGTAACAATGTCTAGTCCAATGGTATGATGTTTGGTTATTGTGCCAGAGGTCACGGAGTCAAACCCCGCTAGTTCAATTGACCCCCAAACAAAAATTCTCATGAAACTTGAGGGCCATGTGGTACCCTCCAATTGGGCCACATGGTTCCTTATGATTGGATGAACTAAAATTCATCAACCAATCAAAATCATCCATTTCAACCTATACGACTCGTTAGAGTCCTATAGTGATAGGATTCATAATTTTGAATTGGCTAAGGTTAGGCCTTGTAATATTGTACATACCTTTGCTTTCTACAAATGTTTTCCATATTAAAATTAAAAATATAAAGAGGGTATGTCCTAAAAGAAATATCAAAGGACAAGAAAAATAAGAAAAGATAAAAAATATGAAAAAATATGAACCCCAAACAAAAAACAGATCATGAAAGTGTGCAAGTCCAAGTGCCACTACTCTTTACTTTACTACCTTAAATAATGGTTGTGTGTAGCTTGGCATATATGCCACAACCCATGATAGTTGAATTGTTTAATCTTGACTACTTCATGCTTTGAATTTCATGTTTATAGTTAGAGAATAAAGGTTTTTCCAAACAAATTAATGTTGGAAAATCACTAGATAGGTAGAGAAATAAAAGGAGATCATCAGTTTAATTTGAGCCCTTGGAAGATATAAGGTTAGAAGTAGATAGTTTGTTTCATAAAAGAAAAAGGAAAGAGAAGGGTTTTCTAGCTTAAGTGCACCCGACAAAGTGAAGAAAAAATGTTAGGGTAGGTAAAAGGGTAGGGTAGGTAGAAGAAAGGTTGTAGAAATACAAGTCATTTGAGGCATAAGCACTAGTATCATGCTTAACTATGTGTTTCAGTGTGCAGGAGCAGTTATCAAAGTGAAAAGCATGTTCATAAGCTGATTTTCCTAACTTCCCCTTCATTGCATTTCACCCCCCACTATATGCTTACTAATTTCCCTTTTACCCCTTCATGGCTTATGAAGATACCGTTTCCATTCATTTTGACTCCTACCCCTTGGTTTCACACATTGCCTAGCCAATTTAACTTCTACATTCACCCCCCTTCCCAAAACTCCCTTTCCCCTAATGTGAAACCCTTTTCCTCTTGGAAAAATCACTTTCCATTTGATTAATTCCCCTTAAAACCCCGAAAACCCCACTAAATCTCTTATCCTAACTTTTCTTACAGCCGCCCCCCATTAATTTATTAACCTTCGAAATTCATTTTCACTCGTTATGTTTGTTGGGCAGCGGATCCCCCCATAATGGATTTTTGGGGCTTGAAGCCTGAATTTTAGTCAAAAGTAATGTAAGACCCCGTGAAATGCGGGTGCAGAGTGTGAGAGTCTAGGGTTGTTCACCCTAAAATATTGTAATTTAATATAGAATGTGTTGGCCTACCGATGGTCTGCGGACCATGCGAATGTATAAATAAAGTGAGGCTCTAAGTGTAGAAGTCAATTTTTGGTAGTCTTGATCTTAAGTAATATGGTTTTGGGATAAGGAATTCTCTTTGACTTTGTGAGTCTGAGTCTTGGGTTTTAGTAGTAGGAAGAGGCTCTACAATTGTGTGCGCAGAGGCCTGGTAGAGTCTGTAGCTGTGTGCGTGGATCCCTACAGCTGAGTGTGCAGGGCAGGGTTGGAATTGTACTAGAACGGAGGATTAATCAACGATAAGTTGATTTTGAAATATTTTGCATCTGCTCATAGATCTATGTGTTTATGCTTATGTTATATCTTTGCATCTATTTCTAGTTTATGATTGCACACACTTGGTATAAATGTTGAAGGATTGATGAGAATATTGGGCCCATATAATTAAGTTAAGATCTATAATAATAACACCGTAAGGATAAAAGGATCTAGACAAGGACTTGTTGCGCTCTTTACAGAGCTACGTGAGGGTTAGATGGTTGTGCGAAGCGGCCAAAGCATGTAGGATCAGTTCATGAACTTCCCAGACTTCATCAAGACATCCCTAGGGTGCAGAAGCCTAGTTCTAGCACCCTCCCATCCTACCTCGAGTGAGAACTTAGTCCACGCACCACGAACTATTACCGAAAGGGCTAGCAATTTCGAGATTTGTTTGGCTAAATCACTTATCAACCTGGGACAAGCCCCAACAAGACAATTGTTGGCTTGTTGGGGCCTGACCCAGGTTGAGAAGTGATTTAGCCAAACAAATCCTGAAACTACCAGCCTTTTCAGCAATAGCCTGCAATGCGCAGATTGAGGTCTCACCAGAGGTAGAATGGGAGGGTACAGAAACCAAGTTTGCACACCCTAGGGATGTCTTGATGAAGTCTGGGAAGTTTGAGAATTGATCCTATGCACTTGCGCCACTCTGCGCAGCTGTTTAACCCTCACGTAGCTCTGTAAAGAGTGCGATGAGGCCCTATCTAGATCCTTTTATCCTTATGGTGTTATTATTATAGATCTTAACTTAATTATGTGAGCCCAATACTCTCATCAATCCTTCAACATTTATACAAAGTGCAGGCAATCATAAACTATAAACAGATGCAAAGATATAACAGAAGCATAAACACACATATCTACGAGCAGATGCATAATATTTCAGAATCAACTTATCTTTAAGTAATCCTCCGTTACAGTACAATCCCAACCCTGACCTGCACACTCAGCTGCAGGGATCCAAGCACATAGTTGCAGAGCCTCTTCCTACTACTACAACCCAAGACTTGGACTTATAGACTCAGAGTGAATTCCTTATCCCAAAACCATATTACTTACGATCAAGACTACCAAAAACTGACTTCTACACTTAGAGCCTCGCTTTATTTATACATTCTCGTGGTCCGTGGACCATGGGTGGGCTGACACATTCTATATTAAATTACAATATATTAGGGTAGACAGGCCTAGACTCTCGCACTTTGCACTCGCATTTTGTGAGGTCTTACATTACTTTTGACCAAAATTTAGGCTTTAAGGCCTAAAAATCTGCTATGGGGGGATGTGTTGCCGAGAAATATTCCATAAACCCACATTACTTCATAAATTCGTAGTTAATCATGGGTTAATTAGCCTTAACAGTAATTAATCCCATGGATCCCGCTGACCTCATCCCCATCACTCAACCATGAAACTTTGCCACGTGACAGTCATTGGAGCATCCACCCCTAGATCTAGCGGCCCACACCCATATCGTGTCCACTCAATCCCCAACCTTTACCGGCCCGAGAGCACGCGATATGGCTAATTTTTCCTGGGCCCATTTTGCTACGAGTCAGCCTCTGGCATAGATCGCATTCTCTTGGCAAAATACCACCCAACCCTCACAAGCAGTGTGATACCCTGTAATATCGCCTCCCCATGATAAAGCAAAACCGCCACTCTTCATTTAATTTTCCCACCAATTCTAATTTCTTTTTATTAAAAGCACTCACACCGCATTTTTTCCCTTTTTTGGTTGTTTTCACTGTGAACCCTCCAAAGCACACCTATGCCCTTTAAGCTCTTGCGACCAATTACCAACCATTGGATACCTTCCGAAATGCCACAACAACGCACTTAAAAGCAGTAGAAGCCTCTGCAAACCTCCATTTAAAACAAATTTACAGCCCCAACCATAAATTCCAGGTATTTAAGAAGAAAACCAAAATGACCCTCTCATTTAAAAACGTACACTGAATTTGTGAAATAATTGAATGAATTTAATTGAATTCCCTTTAAATTGAGAGTATTCCCTCTCCTACAAATACCTAAGCCCCTACCCACAAATTGTTGATACCCTACTCCTATTACAGAATTGTCAAAACTTCACTTCCAATAGCCACATAACCCAAATTTCCATAGTTTATGACATAAATGGCTGCTGAGAGCTCTCTAGATTTCGGACCAGTGACAGTTCCTCATTTAGACAGTGACCACCTGGCCCTGGTAGATATAGACTTCCAAATAAAAGATACAGGTACCCCACGCCACCTTTTAAGAAACCACTACTGGGCCAATGATAGGTTCCTTAACCATGTTGATGATATAAACCTTTGGGAATCCAATCTACCCAAGTATACATTCCGATAAGTTGATCCATTCCCACACATAGTACATTTTTGTCATGCATGTTACGTTCCAAGCCATATGGCTATTGAGGCACCAAACCATGAGATATTATTCACCATTACGGGTGAATCCATCACCAAGATGTTGCAAATCTAACCTTGTCCTAATCTGACTCCTTTGTCCATTGGACACCTGTTGGACCTATACATCACATTGGGCCCAGACAAGATGAAACAAATATTTTATAATTTCATCATTAAGGAGTGCCATAATCCTAAAGACATTCCACGCTATGTTGCCACTATTTTTTAGGGACTTGCAAGATAATAATCAACATGATTTCATGCATCCTAGGATGCACATCAAACAAGTTTGTGGATGATTTCATCATGGTATTCTTGTCCGTTTTCACTCCAGCCAAGCCTTGTATCATTTTGTATGATTATGCCCAGTTCATTCTAGAAATAATGCATGAAAAACTCACTAGATTTCCCACTGAAATAGTTTTCAAATACTCTTCAGTGTTGTTTCATATGTTCCTCTTTTACCAGACAAACAAATTCCCTTTGAAGATCTAGAAAGTGGACACCAAGGGAAAGGAAAGATCAGTCATCTTTTGGACACCCTTGGTCCACAAGTTTTCCACCTCATACAAAGATTTCATAGACTCTTTTGTATACCTAGCCATGAACATGTTGACTTCTAAGGTTGAGCCTAGAATTAGTCCAGAAATTAAAAGAGTATTGCAATTGGCCAAGAATAGCAAGGTGGGAAATTGGTACCTCTGCCAAAACCACACTGAAATTGGGATTTATGGCTTTGAGCTATCCCCCTAAAAATTGCCTAAATACCTCCCCATGAGGATATTTTCCCTTGAATACTTTAGGAAAAGCATAAGTGCAGATGAGGTCAACTTCCTAGATGCTAGGAAAAAGACACAGTTTAAGATGAAAAAAAAATGGGCCCATTCATCTGCAACACCAGAGAGGTTGGGCCTGAGGCTGATAATATTCTACAAGAAATGAAATTCAGGAATAGTTTCATATGACATTATGACCCTCATGGGGTTATAAATAAGCTTAGACAAAAGGTCAAGATGGGACGTTACATCCACTACCCAAGAGCTAACATTGAACAGTATGCTAATCAGTTAGAATGGGTAGAGAAAACATTGATTAACATGGACAACACAGTCATGGATGTGGAGAACACCATGATTGATTTAGAGAAACAATTTGACCAAAGATTTTTCCTGTAGGTTCCATAGTTGGGAGAGCCAATGAACATCCCTCCTATCATTCAAGCCCCTCTGAAGGAGGATAAGAATCCTAAAAGCAATAGTGAGGAAGCATCAAGTTCTTCCATGGAGACCACTTATGAGCAGTTCAAGCTAAACAAAAGGCCCATATTGAATCCTGTGTCTAAATAGGAGGAAAACATTGCATCAAAAGAAATGATTGAGACTGAGGCAATGGGGCAAAGTAGTAAATAGAAAACATATAAAATTGCATCAGTAGAAACACAACAACCATCTACTTCTAACACACAGATCATACAGATTTAGAAGAGTGTGGAGGTGTCATCCTTTGTCAAGCTAGCTAACAAAGAAACAAATATCAAAGAAAGATTTAAGGAAATAAAAATGAGGAACGAAAAGCTGAAGGTAGGCACATATGCCAAGTACATGAAGATGACACCACCAAGCCAGAATAGATTGATGTCATCCTTTGACATTCAAGAAGGAAAAATGCAAGTATCATTCCTACAACCCACTGTACAGTAGCCCAAAACCTCAGTATACTATAAGAAGACCAATTTTGAGGTATTGGCCAGGGATGTTCATCCCGTTGATCAGATTGAATTTCTCAAGGAGGCTAGAGAAATGATCTACTCCACCCTCATAGCCAAGGCCATGATAGAATTCAAACTGAAATATTCATTGGACAATGTGATAGCCTAGTATAAACTGGAAAAGGCCTCTTCAGTGCCAAAGAAACTAGGATAAAGTCCTTGGAGGACCTGGTTATTGAACTAGGCCATAACCCAAAGGACATCAAGGTTGTTGACCAATTAACCAAGAAGAATAATGAGGATATTGTAGCCCTTAAGAAATAGCTCAAGCTGCCTCAGTTAAAGCACTAACAAGCAAAGGAAGTCCTAGAAAGCTAGACAAACCGTGATGAGATGATGGAGTTGGTGGTGCAACTCAATGAGCAATTGAAGGAGATGGAAAAGGAACTAGATAGCTTGATTCAGTTAAAAAAAGCTAGTATTGATAATGCTCCTCCCACTGTCATTCCAACAGTGACCATAGTTGTACCTTCCACTCTGGAAATAACATTAGCTCCCACTGGTCAAATGGCCACTGCATTGTCAACATCAACTTCGACTACATCGAGAACAACATAAAAAACAATAGCTACCATAGGTGATGAAGCAAATAGGCTAGCCAAATTAATGGAATAAATGTCCATTCAAACCAATGAGATGAACAAATTGAAGGAGAAAGTCAACAGCCGTGAGACATATTACAAACTTGCCCAGATTATGCATAAAGAAGAGCAACAAAAGGCTACAAGGATGAATGAAAGGATAAAAGGCCTGGAGAAAGAAATGACCTTGAATGAACCAATAGGAAAGGCTAAAGAACAACTATGGGCAAACATCATTAACTTTATCAATGATATTTGGCCATCTATCCAAGTCATTTTTGAGCAAATTTATTTGATTAATCAAGAAACAGAAGCCATTGAAAGGGTCAACAGAACTTGTTGATATGCCAGAGGAAGAAACAAGAATCATCCACTTCCTCAAGTCCAAGAATAAATATGAACTATAGGAGCTTTAGATACCTGATAGGACAGGTACCATTTTAGACGTCAGAAAAGTCCCCACCAAGAGGAATTTGATGCTTAATTTAGAAGATAAGTATTAGAACATGTAGCTAGCCATTGACAGGTTAATGGCTAAGTTTGATCTATTGAAGGAAAAGGGCTTGCCTAATCCCTTAGTTATAAATGAAAAGTTAATGACACATGTAGATTACAACAAGATGATCAGGGAAATGGCCAACGAACAGGTGATCACTTCATCTATGAAGGGCATGCCAACAAGCAAAGTCTTCTACCAAACTTTTGAAAACTTGTTTTACCTCCAGCATGAGGTAAAACACCTATTTATTGATAAGCCCACTATTGCCAAATATACAAAGGCAGATGAGATATACAAAAAAATGATCAATATCTAATTACCAGATGAAGAAAGATGGGAGAAATTGAATGATTTACTATAGTAAAAATATAGTAAATTATAAATGTATAGTAAAAAGTGAAACAACAAAGTAAAAGGATATTGACAGGTTAGTAGGATTAAAGAGTATCAGGTGAGAGGTTAATGTAAAATGGAACATCGAGTGTGAAATCCAAACAACCTAGCGGCATAAAGGTTTAAAAATAAAAGTCTACAACCATTAGAACCAAAATAAAAGGGACAACATGAAACCATTCAATAGTTGTCTCTATCTTCTTCCAAGAAGATATTTCTTTTTTCCTAGATTAGTTTTGAATACAGTTTCAGATATTTTGTATCTCCTTTTGTATAAATACTTCAAAATTCAAAGTAGTGGGGTGGATTATTTTACATTTGTAGGGTTATTTTTATCTTGAACCTAAGGGTGATTGTACCATTTTTCAAGTCAACAAACTAGAGCAAGTAATAAAAGCATTTCGCTACAGGATTCATGAAATGAGCCATTTGCAGTTAAGTACGTTCTTTGTGTGATTTTGTTACCTTTATTATGTTTTTCTATAATATTAAATGTGTTCTAAAATATAAATGAATTAACTGGAAATATAGCTTAGAATTTGTTTAATTACACTTTGTTTATGCACAGTTAGTCATTTACATGTTTTTCTTTGGTACCCGAATTTGAGAACACTTAACTACCCTCTTATCACAGCTGACTTCTTTCATTCCTTCCAAAGTCTGGCCTAGGGAACCATTAATTACTCCCTATATCTGATTTGAATCCATTCACCATTTATCCTCTGAGATCTGCAGTAACTCATCCATCTTGCCCTGTAGACATTGTTTTGAGTACTGCATCTAGTCTTGTTTGTCAAACATCTGACTCCATAGCCCAATGGTATAATCCAAAACTCTTTCCATCTAAGTAAAGTGATCCCACCACCAAATTTTCAAAACAAAACCCAATTGCAAGCAATAACTAGCCTAAAATCATCTGAACTAAAACAAAGTTAAATTATAAAGAGAGAGCCCTCTCTGAGCATCAGGAAGACTAGGTTCTGATCTCCAAAAGTGGTTTTTGGTTACCTTTGGTTTTTCTTTCTTCATACTTCAAAAGAAATACCAGAGTGATAACATGACTTACAACATGTAAGCATAATATTGTCTCATTTGACAATTGTACCCTTCGAGTTAGCATGTTGATGTCAGCGCTATGTCATTGTACAGCCTACCCAGTCAACCCTACAAGTTGACTTTTTAGTTTTTTGCTAAAAACTTAAAAACTCGATAATTTTCACATATTGGCTCAGATTTATGTGATTCAAGCATCGTTGTAATCATAACAACACGATATATGATTTGATACGAGTTTCAATAAATTGTGAGCATTTTATTTTTTAAGCAGATTTTTTTATCCCGTAGATCATTCCTCCTGAATAGAAGCATTTGGACCAACAAAAGTCTATTTTTACTCATAAAGTAAGTGAGGGTAAAACTCCCTCACTTTCTAAATCTCAATCCACCTTCCTTTACTTGGATTGGTATAAATTATTAAAGAGTAAATAAGGTATAAATATATTTATAGGTGGTGTTGTTTTTTTTTCTTTGCAATATTAAATGAGGTGTTAATCTAATATTGAGGAAGCTGGTTTTTTTATTATTCTCCATAATGTATTTTTCTCTTTGCAGGTATTCTTCATAATGTATTTGACTTAGTTGTAAGCCTTTGAATTTAATTACTTGTGAATGTGATCAAAGGATATAAACTTGAAGGTTCTAATCAACTCTGTAACTCTAATCATCTATTGATACAATAAATAATTGTTCAAGAAAGTATAACCTTTTAGTGAATTTATAATATCCTTTGAATCCCCTATTACTTGTAAGTTCATATTGTTCAAGTGACACAATTAAAATGACTAATTTGTATTATTGTAGTACTTTTTAAGTAGTCATATTTTTGTTCCTAAACTAAATTAGTCATTCACGTTAGACAATTTTAGTTGCATTACTTATTATCTAGTCATATATTTTAATGCGACACTAAATTAGTCATTTATGTTAGTCGGTTTTAGTTGGTTCACTTAAGATTGCTCATTTTTGGTAGTATTTCACTTGGAAAAGTTGTGGTGACTAATCATTTTAGTCACCTTGTCTATAATTTCATCATTTTCTACTAGTGGCATATTTGGTCCCCACTCAAAGATACTCCACATTTTCTCTACATGAAGTCATTATTCTCCTATGAAGAATTGAGTGCTCCTACAACTCATCTAAGTATCCAGGAGAAAATTATTCAATAGAGGGAATCTAAAAATTCTCTTCATGAACATTAATCATTGGAGACTCATAAACTCTTAATTTTTCCACATTCACAAAAAAAGAAATTTGCATGTAAGGTGGAAAATCTAATCAACACTCATTGTTACCAATATTCTTAAAGATTTTTAAAGGACCATATTTGATTGGCTTAAGATTGTTACCTTCATCTTGAAGTTTTTCCTTGTTTATATACATCCAAAATTCATCTCCCACTTGGAAATCATGATCAAATCAATGCTTTTCATTCCTTTCTTTGTATTTTTCTTTTCTTTTCTCAAGTTTCTCTAGTGCTATTTGATGTACTAGTTGAATTTCTTCAATGAAATTCTTAGGTTTGTATACATCACTATGTCCATCTAGTGCAATATCTTTAGCAAAGATGAAATCCAAAGGAGACTTTGGAAAATAACCCAAAAAAGCTATAAATGGAGATACTTTCATAGATGAGTTATTGGAACAATTGTACACATGTTGGATGTAATTAAAAATATCATCCCAAAGTTTAGGATGCTTACCAAAACACCCATGAAGTAGATGCACTATTGCTCTGTTCACTACATTTGTATGCCATTGTTTTGTGGATGAAATGTTGTGCTCTTATTAAACTTTATGTCCAAGAGTTTCCATAATATTGACCAAAAATTCCCGAAAAATTGAGAATCTCTATTAGAAATAATAGAAGTGGGTAACTCAAAGTGAACCATACATTTTGGAAGAACATCTTTGTAGTTTGTTTAATTGTGGCTTGTTTTTAACATGGCATCAACATAACCATTTTTATAAAATTATCCATAACAACATATAGATAATCATGACCTTTCTTAGACATTGGTATCCCCCCTACAAAATCCATAGAAATACTTTCCCAAGGATGAGAATGAATAGGAAGTGGAGTGTGCAAATCCAATTTACTATTGCTAGCCTTGCTGCTATAACACATGGAACATCCTCTTACATATATTGAAACACTTTCATTCATGCGGGGCCAATAACAATATCTATGGATTTATCCAATTGATTTTCCTACACCAAAGTGACCAATAATAGGAGAAGTGCATGCTTCTCTTATTCAATTGACTCTTTCACCCTGTGGAACACTTAACTTTCCAAGATGATACAACAACTTGTTATGAACATGATAATACAACTCTTCAACATGATTGTCTTGAATCAAGGTTTCACAAACATGTTTAAAATCTTCATCTTGAGCATACTATTCAATATGACTTTCATGCATGATTGAGTTATGTTGAAGAATGACAGATGCATTAACAATAGACCTTAATAACACATTAGAAACTTGGTTGTATATACCTTTCTTGTACTTCAATACAAAATGAAATTGATGTAGAAATCCCATCCACATGAAATGTCTAGATTGCTTTAGCTTGGTTTGTAATTGTAAATATTGCAAAGGTTGATGGTCAGTATAAATCATCATTTCTTTACCCATCTAATAATGCTTCCATTTCTTCATGTTTTTTACAAAATCATACAAATATTTATCATAAGTTGGATAGTTAATTAATGCATTGGTAAAGGTTTTAGAATGATAAAAAGTAGGCTTACCATGTTGCATGAAAATTACTCCCATGGCATAATCACTTGCATCGGTTTGAATGTCAAATGGTTGCTTAAGATATGGAAGTGCTAGAATTGGTGTTGTACTAATTTTATCTTTCAATGTGTCAAAGTATTTTTGTTGCTCGCCTCCCCACTGAAAGACTTGTTCCACACTTGTCAAATCATGTAATGGTGATACAATGAGTGAGAATTTAGATATATTTTTTCTCCAATATTGGGTTTCTCCAAAAACTCTCCTAACTTACGGGACATTATTTGGTTTAGGCCAATTCACAATGAATTCAAATTTTGAGGGGTCACTCTTCAATTAACCTCTTCCTACAATATGACCCAAATAAACCAAAGATGTTTTCCCAAATTCACACTTAGACATATTCAAATACAAATTCTCTGTTTTCAAGACATCTAAAACTCGTTTCATATGCTTGACTTGCTCTTCACGAGTATTATTTAAAATTAAAATATCATCTAAGTACAATAAGACAAAATCATCAAGGAATGGTCTGAACACATCATTCATAATTCTCATGAATGTGGCAAGTGCATTGCAAAGCCCAAATGACGTAACTAACCATTAAAACAAACCTTGTTTTGTCTTGAAAGCATTTTTCTAAATATCATCTTCATCAACCCTTATCTAATGATAACTTCTTCTCAAATATAGCTTAGTGAAGTAAACAAGATCCTTTAATTTATCTAGCAAATCATAAATGCAAGGAATAGGATAGCATTTCTTTACCGTGATTTTTTTGAAAGCTCTAAAATCCACACACACGTGTCATGTACTATCCTTCTTTCAAGCCAAGACAATAGGAGAACCATAATGAGATATGTTCGGCCTAATGACCCATTTTTCAAGCAGATCTTGAATTTGCTTCTTGATTTTTTCATTCTTGAAAATTGGCATTCTATACATGCCAATGTTTGGAAGTGGTGCACCTTGTTGCAAGTGAATCTCTTGTTGGATTCCTCTTTTAAGAGGAAACCCTTCAGGTTCCTTAAACATTCTATCATAAGTGTTAACAACTACAAACAAATCATGATTGAGTTTAGAATCACATCCTATAAAAGCTTCATATTCAATAGTATCTTTAGTTTTGATCATCAACAACACAAAATTCATACTAGCATTTACAATCCTTTTCATTCCACGAGCACTTACAAGAGATAAGGTCACCTTCTTGCAATGCGATCTAATATTATACTTAACTCCATCTTTAAAGAGATGACATTTTTTCTCATGATGATATAATATAATTTTTTGGTCATATAAGTATGGACTTCATTTTGGGATTCAACTGCATTAAATAAGTCATTCACATATAACCATTTCCATGAGAGGTAGTTGCAACTCACTAATTTCTCATGATTTTTGATTAGTTCACTTAGCACTCATTGCATCGGGTGATGCTCACCGGGGTGAAGAAGTGGGATTGAAACTAGTGAAATGAATCACATAGCGTCAATCATCACTTTCAGAGCTTGCACCCAGTAACCAGTACTTCCTAGGAGGTTACCCATCGCAAATCGCCTTTGGCTCAAACACACTTAACTGTGGAGTTTTCCCCACCCAAGCCCACTTAGCTTGCTACCCCATTTGAAAAACCTTAGCAAGTATTGTGCCTCATCAATCATTCAAGTAGATATCCCTTCACTCTTTTTGAATTTAAGTATTAAGGGGTTCACATAGTGCATTATATTAGATATCATTTTGGGATTCAACTGTGTTAAGTAAGTCATTCACGTATTACCATTTCCATGAGAGGTGGTCACAACTAACTAATTTCTCATGATTCCTAATGATTGATGCTATGTGATTCATTTCTCTAGTTTCAATCCCACTTCTTCACCCTTGTGAGCATCACCAAATGCAATGAGTGCTAAGTGAACTATTCAAAAACCATGAGAAATTAGTTAGTTGTGACTACCTCTCATGGAAATGGTCATGCGTGAATGAATTACTTAACACGATTGAATCCAAAAATGATATCTAATATAATGCACTACGTAAACCCCCTAATACTTAAGTATGGCCTGCCTAAAACAATTCCATATATGTCAAGTCGTACTACATCAAGCTCTACTCCATCTATAAAGTTTGCAATGATGGAAAATTTGGGTTTACATTTTCTTGTCACTTGCAATTTGGCATCTTCACATACCCAACCCAAAGGGTAAGGTTTATTATGAGGTTTAGTTTCTAGATTTAGTTTCTTGATAATAATTTCATAAATAAGATTTTCTTGGGATCCACTATAAAAAAATGTATCAACTTTTGTATGTTTTGTAATGACCCTAATATAGAGAATCTCAATTCTTTATTTAAAATTTTGACACTCAATAGGCTTACGAGAAGAACTAGTACTTGCAATAGAAGCTTTACCTTTCATTCCCATGGTTGTGATTTTGGTTCATCACTTGAATTAAATCCTATATCTTGTTGAGTTGTTGAAATAGTCTTTTGTTTCCCCTTGTTATTGAACTTCTTTGGTCTCATTTTTGGATGTAATTTCCAAATATGGTCTTCATTATGGCCTTGTTTTGAACAATTCTTATAGACAAGTTTCTGTGCCTCTTTCTTGACTGTAGAATTCTCTTTTCTTTTAACTTTAAACTTCCCCTTTCCTTTGTCTCCAGATTTAGATGGTTTTTTGCTAGTCTCTTGAGGAACATTCTTGGATCTAGATTATAAATGAGTTTCCTGAACACATAATTCATCCAGATTGGTAGGATTAAACATAAGTATAGTATTTCTCAAATAACTATGTAATCCACCTATGTATTTAAGGAGAGTGTTTTGTGTAGAAAAATCAACACCCAAGATTAAAGCTCATGTTGTAAATTATTGTTTGTAACTTTGAAGACTCTAAGCTTTAATTTGTCTAAAATTTTGTCAATCCATACTTGTTTTTTACATATAAGTTAATGGATAAAATTTCCTTCTTAATAAAGCTACAAAATCATTACAAGAGGAAATTATTTTACCACTTTGGTTAAAATATTCTTTACTTTTGGCCTCTCACAAAATGAGGGTTTCAATTTCAAAATTAAGAGAAGCAATTTGGATATTTGTGACATCATCCTTAATCCTTTGAATCCTGTAATAGACATCAATTTTTGACAAACCCAATTATCCAACTTTTTAGCATTTACTTCCCCATTGTAGATATGAAATTCAAACTTGGCATCATGCTTTAGTCAAGGAGACTTAGCATGCCCTTTTGGATATATAGGAAGAGTATGTCTAGGTGTTGAAGGAGGTGAAGAAGAAGATGAGGATGAAGGTAAAGGTGGAGGTGAAAGATGAGGTGGTGGAGGGAATAGAAGATTTCTCCCATCACTAACATTACCTTTTGGACGGTTTGAACTCTCTCATTGCAACCTTGTTGTCCTTTACTTGTACAACACTTTTACCATCTCTGACATATCATAGAAATCCTTTTCAAAATCTATCTCATCCTCATACATTGTCTCCTACCCTTCTTCATGTTCCATGACTACTGTAGTTCTTCGATTTTGTGCCTGTAACATCCTTGGTGAAAATTCCATTTAATAAAAGTAAATAAAGGAAAAATAATAACCCCTGATGATGGAACACTTATTCCAAGCTGAATGTTGGGCAAAATCCTAGTGATGGGGATCACTTGTGATTGTTTATGGCTAAGGAAATTGGGAAAGGAAATGGCTAGGGCTTTGAAAATTCAAAATGGAATTTTTGGCACATTTATTGATGAAAATAATGGAAATTAGGAGAAAATGGAGGTGAAAGGTCACAAGTTGAATGTGAGGATGAAAATGAAGGAAATTAATGGAAAATGAAGAAAATAAAGGCCTCATTTATAGAAAGGCTTATGAGGATCAATCGGTAAACTTTTGTTAGTTCAGTTTTTGAGGTCTCTCATTATTCTCTCTCTCTCATACTCTTGGCACTTAGAGTTTTCTTGGAGCACTCTTGGTGGGTGTTGCATACTTGGATTCTTGGACAAATAAGGTAAAGGAGGAGCAGGAAAGTCCAAAAGGCATTTGGATCAGCAACTACATCATATTTTCTTGCAGGAACCAATTTACATGTATGTTTTATTCACTTGTTTTGGCATGTATGGCATATGCATGTGGATTCTTGGTCATGATCTGTCATTGGCATGGAGGATTGCCTGGATTGACAGTGGATTGCCTATCCTTTCCATTTCCTAGATAGCCATCGAGTTTGTGGATTTATTTCAATTTTGTGTTTTTGATTGGTTCTCATGTTTCCATATCTTAAGTTGAATTACTAGTTCCTTGACCCTTGGTTGGACAAACACTTTGGAGCCCTGTAACAACTTTGTTTCAGTTACTATTCTCATAGCCTTGGTTAGAAAAATTCTTTGGATCCCTTGGTGGGTTGAGTTACTAAGCCTAGAGAAATGGTTAGACAAACACTTTGGAGCTGAGTGGCAGTTGTAGGTTGAGTTACTAGTTTTGGAGCCTTAGTTGGAAAAAATGCTCTAGAGCCTAGGATGGCTGGGATAGAGACTAATTTGACAATGGTTTGGTGATTTCCAACCATGAGGTGAATCACTACTTGGTGGGTTTAGGTATATGGCCTTTGGAAGCCTTAGATGAGTTTTCATTGATGTGCTCTATGAGATCCCACATTCATGCTTGGAACATGGCATGAGGGTGAATGGCCAAAGAGATATTTATCTCAACCATTCTACGGTTGGGTGGAACATGGAATTCCCATCGTGGGTTTGGATTTTGCATTATTAATGAAAGGTTATTTCTCCTTGTATTTCTATGAGTATTTTAATGGATTATATGTGGTCTATATGGTTTTACTTTCATGAGTATTTATGTTGCTATTATGCTAGTTAAGTAAGTATTTTATGACAACATTTATGTATGCCTCTCATCATGTTTTTACTTGTAATTGAATGATCAATGTAGCTATGACCTAATAGATGGAGTGGCAGTTAATGTGTTGAGGAATAAATGGTCCTTAGCAATTCTTAGCTAAGTATGAAACCCCTATGCTCATAACTATTCTTTATTATTGTAGTTTACATGTTCATGATATGTTTGACGAAATGCGTGTCATGGCTAGTAGGGGTCTAGTCCAGGTCTTAAAAAATTATTTTCTTTAGTACTGTCATTCCCATGTTATTTTACTATTATGAAGAGATCATTCAATTTTGGCCATTGACCTAGGCTTTGGGGATGAAAAAGTGGCTCAAACACTGAAGATGTTGGCATAGCACTGAGAAAAAGTATCTCTCAACACTCGCATGCAAGTCTGTGAGAGAAACTAGAGGTTTCTTGACATTGTCATGCCAATAGCATGAGAGTGACTAGGGCTTAAGTTGTCCAAAAGCTTAGTGGGACCCAAGGGAAAGTTGTCTGAAGTGTTGGATTGGTTCGTGAGATTCCTGAAGTTGGGGTTGAATATATGTATGGTGAATTTTTGTTTGTTCCGGTTCCTTAACGTGACTTAGGAGGTCAAATCATATCATAGTGGCCTCTCGTCGCATTTTTACCCCAGCTAGATGGTTGCTTGGGTATACATGGGCGACGGGTGTTACAGAATGGTATCAGAGCATAGTTCACCCCTCAGGCTAGATGACCTATGTGTTGTTCATGCACGCATGTTAGCTTCATGTCTGTCTCCAACATTTTCATTCCATGTTCTTGTTGCATTTGCATGATGTTGATTATTGTTGTAGTGATGTCATCATTTAGAGTTTATGTATTTTACTGTGGGATGCATCGATGTGAGTGTATGACTAGTAATATGTCATTATATGTATCTTATGTGTATCATTCTTGTATGCTTGGTTATCTTCTTGAATGATTGGTCACATGTTGTTACAAGTGTCATTTGTTTATTCTTTGTGATATGTGTTTATTTTGTATGGTCCATATTTGTACTTGATTACTATCTACATGTAGGCTATTGTATTTTCTATGTTGGGAATGGGTTCCCCCAAGAGTAGTTTTGGGACAATTTTGTAATAAAGTTGTAAAGCCTCTGCATTTTGTGGTCACAGAGTGCAAAGGTGTCAAGAGTAATAAAGGGTTGTCTTCCCTTATTTTGTAAAGTGTCAAGTCAGCTGCAAAGATCTTCCCATGGTCCGCAGACCATGGGATTGCATAAAAGTGAGCTAAGTAAGTATGATCTAAGTATTTAATAGTGAAGTATATTTGAGATGGTTTCTGCCGAGTGATCTAGCTTGGAAAAATCTAAGTGTTTACGGATCTTAGCGTAGGTAGAGGCTCTGCAGATAAGTGCGTAGAGGCATAGGGTAGAAGTCCACAGCTGAGTGCGCAGACCACTGCAACTATGTGTGCAGGGTGGATAGAGTATGTATTGAATTGGAGATATCAATAAAGATAAGTACTCTTCAATTAATGTGTATTTACTCTCTGTTAATGCATATGATTATATTTCTTACAATCTGGGTTTATATTACAATGTTTATTTGATGCGCGAATGTATGTGATTATATCTATTAATTGAACGTAAGTAAGAATATTAGTTTATGCAATGATAACTATAATTGATTGGTAGAATAAGAAAAACACTTGAGGTAACTTAGGAACATATACAATACATCATCATAGGAGTGTGAAAGTACCTAAACCATTTGTTAGGGTTGTGCGAAGGTCAACCGTACACCTTCGTCAATGTACTGAAGGGTGGGATAGAGGGTAGATCGATAAGTCCTATGGCTTAGCAACCTGCATGAAGGAAGGAGTAGGGGGTATAAACCGACATCATGACCATAACAGGGTGCGGAAACTAGGTTCCAGCATCCCCCCATACTGCTTCAGGTGAGACTTAGGTCTGTGCTCCTTGGGATAATGTTGAAAGGGCTAGCAATGTAGGGATTTGTTTCGCTGACTAACGTTGAACCTGGGTCAGGGCCCACACAGCCAACAAATGGTTCCATTGTCAGCACCAGGAATCTACATGAGAGATGTGTGATGTCGTATCAATGGAATCCAACTAAGAAAGAGATCGAAGGATGGTTGGATAGGAATATCCACTAATTTGCGGCGTAGGAAAACATAAATCTGCGACTGAGGAAGGAACACTGGCTAGATAGGTACTTGTATATAGAAATCCATGAGATATTATTTTGTTCCTTTCTAGTGGAGTTATACAAGTGGATCGTGAAGCTAATGAATATCCAACAAAGGTGGAGGCTTGACGGTCCTATTATCTGGACCCTGGAGTTAGTATAGAGATTGGAAGCCTTTAAGGATAAGATCACCCGTTCTATTGATGATTTTCTCAATGGTATCATAGGAGGGTTTGTGATTGAATTCATGGTCGATACCTCAGTTATTTATAATGATGTGGAGCGATGCTTTTTAAATGGTCCGTGAGTTAAGTACTTGAAGTCTTTAAATACTTGGATTAAGATGTTATTGTGCGAAAAGCGGGTTATGCATCTACGTTGATGTTTGGAGCTATGTGAATTGGAAAGACTTACAGGAACGAAGGAAGAAAGGGTCCTGAATATAGACAAGTGACTTCAGCTCCTTTGAGTGATGATGAGGGAGTAGCGCAGGCTTCTCTGCAAAGTGCAGTTCAGTTGATGAAAGAAGGGTTCATGTGACTACCACCTCCACCTACACCACCTCCACCTTCACCACTGTCACCTGCGACTTCACCCACACCACAACCACCTCCACCATAGTTCAACATGGTGAATTCAGTGAGGCTACCATTGTTTGAGGGCTTGGGAAATGAGGACCTGGACCAGTTCTGGTTCATCGTAAAAGCTATATGGGAATCTCAAGGTGTCACAAATGATCACATGAAGAAGGTGATGTTGGTTATTTCTTTGTAGGATCACATGCTAACTTGGTATATCAAGTAATCTAATGATAACCCAAATGTTGTGTTGGAAGAGATCCAAACCACGCTAAATAATTAGTTTAGTAGACCTAAATCCAAGGCACAGTCAATTGTGGGGTTCAAGGAAATCATGATGGAATAAGGTGAGACACCTTGGGATTTGGATCAAAGGTTAAAGTGTACAATCTACAAAGCTAACATGAATTTAATGGATGGGCAACACAGTGAATGGTTTGTGGCTTCACTCCTTCCTCACCTCAGGGTTGCGCTGTCACAATAGAAGATTGAAACTCAGGAAAAGGCCTTGGAGATTGCAATAAGATTGCATGAAACATGGATGTAAGATCAAACTCTGTGGGTTCAGCAGATCCATTCGCAGATGAAAAATCTTTGCTAGAAATGCAAATTCTGAAGGAGAACATAGTATTTCAGCCAGAGGCATGCGAAGAGATATGGTGCCTGAAATGTAGAGGTTAGGGGCATGACAATGACCACTACCTAGTCTTTACAAACTATACTATAGGAGGAGGATCGATGCCTTTGAGGCTAGAAGACCAAACAGGGCCAAGCGTAGGTTATGCATTTTGGTGTGCTATATGTCAGGTAGTAGGGAAACATACGACTGATAATTGTCATTTGTTGCAGAAGTTTGTACAAACACCGAAACAACTATTCTACAAATTTTGTAGGTCGGTAGGACATGATGAGTGCAATTTCCAAAGTTATGAATTGATGATGGATAAAATACCCACCTATAGAGTTGAGGTAGAAACTCAGCCTCCTAATTAGGGCGCTGGGATGGTGCGAATAGGATTTCAGTAGTGTGGATGAGGTCAAGGTTTAGGATGACCTGGAAAAGGTTAGGGACAACTAATTTGTTACAATTGTGGAAGACCAGGACACTATGCCTATGAATGCACCAACCCACTGTATCTGTCGTGCAAGTATTGCACTCAATTTGATCATGAGACTGAGGACTATCCCACACTGATAGCAAAGGTATGTGACAAAGGGGTGCTACCTCCTCAATCGACTCAAAACTTGTAGATGATGAGGGTTGAGCCTCACAAAGAACATCCGAATGTGAATATAGTGCTCTGAAGTGGAATTGCAATGGGCAATGATAAAGGGAAACAACCTAAATATAGCGCATGGGTTCTCAAAGCTCCAGAGAAGGAGGCTTAATTTGATTTGGAGCATGCATGCGAAATGACCATGGAAGCAAAGAAGAGCTTCACAAAGGCCTCTACCTCAGGGATCCAAGATAAACCTATTCAGGAAATGGACCCTTCTATGATTATGACCTTTCTAGAGACCTACATGAAGCTCTTGTGCGATAGCAAAGCTGTGAACCGGTTACAAGATCTTATAAATAGATGGGTCGGAAACACTTTATGTGAACCACACATGGTACAGAAGATTGGTAATCATAAGGCAAGGATAGTACGTGAGATGAGACTCACCGCCCATATAGGATAATATGAAATATATCAAGTTATTGTGGATTTGGTGTAAGATGCGAACACTTTTCCAAAATAGACTTGGGAGTGGATGGGGAGCCCTGTGCTGTAGTGGTCTCTGATTCAGTTAAGGATGGAAAATCAACAAAATATCATCCCCATGGGATGGTTGGAGGGAGTAATTGCAGATATTAAAGGTGCGAGCACCTTGGATGATTTTGAAGTAATAGAAATTGTGGATGACAGCAACCCCTACCTTGCACTTCTTGGAATTGATTAGGCCACTGAAATGAATGGGGTAATCAACCTAAAGAAGTGAAAGATGATATTTGAAAAGAAATTTCTTCACGTAATAGTATCCCTAGATCCTGCAAAAAGATCGTTCTACACTGAACCAGTTCGCGATTACAAAAGCGATGACGATTTGGACTGCATATATAAGATAACAATGTGAGACCAAGATTGGGTGAATCCGATGAATTAGATGGGATCATGAGAGTTCTTGCACCTCATACTTAGATGAATAATTCAAGCACTCACAAAATCATCTACATGAAGTAACTATGCTGAGCTATAACATGATGACTTAGTCGCTATGCTGTGTGTGATCATAAGTAAGAAATCTACCCACTTATGATGGCTTGAATGATGTGGATGTGTTATTGGATGCATTTGAGATGGAAGTACTAGAGAAGCAATGCTTCTAGGCTTTGGACTGAGAAATGCGCGCTACGCCCACGATATGGTGGGGTACGCACAAGGGTAGTTTGGATGATTGGCGCAAGTATAGGAGGATAATGAGAACACACTTTGGTAAGTTGAAGGTATGAGTGATGGATAAGTATGACAGGAAGGATGATCTGTGTGAACACTTGGCCAAATGGGCTAAGGCTTATGGAGCAGAGCCCTAACCTCAATTGGTACACTTATTTTGTCACACCCTGGATGTCATCTCAATGACCTGGTACTTGGAGACAAAGCTTCTTCATGGCATAAAAAAAATTGGATATTTTGTACAAAGGGTTCATAATGACATTCAACTTCAAAGACGGGTTTGACTATATTGACGAAGCAGTACAAGAAGTTAAAACATCGATCTTTAGGATACTGCAGGGTCCTTTGGATCTGATTCAACCTGATTAAACTACTCAGCTGGGCCATGCATTGGGATGCTATAATGTGACCGTTAAAGAAGAATATGAGGACCCCCGAAAGATTAATATCCCTAAAATTGAGGGTCTCTGCGAGGTCGAGGGACTACAAATAGAGAATCTTGATATAACTGTGCCGCTGAAAAATAAACAGATAAATATTGGCATGAAGGTAGAGCCTAAATTAGCGAAGATTGGAGATTATTGGGATGATGCAACAGTACATAAGGTCATTAAATTTCTTCGCGAATACCAAGATTTGTTCCCTACCAAGTTTACAAAGTTAGAGGGGATAATAGGAGACTTAGGCATTATAAAGATCACGTTAAAACCTGAAAAGAAAGCCAATCAAGCAAAGACCTTATCATCTCAATCTAAAGTATAAGGAGAAGGTCTATTTAGAGTTAGATAATATGCTTGCGGCAAGCATCATTGAGCTCGTAGAGGAATTTGATAGGGTGAGCCCAATGGTGGTACATAAAAATAAGCAGAAGGATGAAATAAGGATATGCGTAGATCTCAGGAAGTTGAATGGCACGTGCATGCATGATCCTTAACTGAATTTGTTCACTAATGAGGTATTGGATAATTTAGGTGGCCAGGAAGCATACTCCTTCACTGAGGGGTTCTCTGGGTACCATCTGATCAAAATCGTGCCCAAAGATAGAAGCAGGACAACCTTTGCGACTAAATGGGGATTTTTTAGTACACCATAATGCCTTTCAGATTAAAGAATGCGCATGCGATTTTTTCGCATGTAGTCATTGATCCATTCAAAGACTTCATTCATAAGTTTATAGAGGTCTACTTTAATGCCTAGACTGTGTTCGAGTTGGTAAAATGCCATGTGGCAGGTTTGCGCTTAATGCTAGATACTTGTCGGAGGTACCAAATTGCGCTTAATCTGAAGAAATGTTTGTTTTGTGTCCCTTTTGGGATTTTACTGGGTCGTGTGGTATGTAGATAGGATTGATGGTAGACCCCATGAAGATCACAATGATAATTAACCTAGAGGCACTAAGGAGTGTGAAACAATTGCGCACAACATTGGGACATACTGGGTCCTATAGGAATTTTATCAAAGGCTACACCTAGATCACCGCACATATGGAGAAGTTGTTGAAAAAGGATGTCACATTATGTTGGAACGAGGACTATCAGAAAAGCTTGGATGTCTTGAAAGGAAAAATGGTCACTGCACCAATTTTAGTCTTCCCAGATTGGGAGAAGGAGTTTCATGTACATGTAGACACGTCATGTATAGCACTGGGAGTAGTAATGACATAGGCTGGCAAAGGAGAGTTGGACCATACTATAGCATTCATAAGCAAGAATTTATCCAAGGCTAAGAAGAACTATTCCACCACTAAGTGTGAAGGACTAACCATGGTATACGTGCTCCAAAAGTTTAGACACTATTTGCTGGGTGGACATTTTAAGATGTATACAGATCATTCTTCGTTGAAATACTTGGTCAATAAGCCTGTGTTGGGGGGGAGAATCACATGGTTGTTATTGTTCTAGGAGTATGATTTTGATGTTATTGTGAAGCCTGGATGACTAAACGAGGGACCAGACCATTTGTCGCGCATCAAAATGAGAGAAGATCCAACTAATTTGGAGGAAGGATTGCCTGACACATAGCTATTTTCACTACATGTCATGGATTGTCACTTTGAAGACATATACACTTCCTAATGACAAGAACAACCCCAACAGAAAAAGGAGTTAGTGGTGCATGCGGTAAACTTTTCTATCATTTCTAGACATCTATAGAAAATGGCATCTGATGAAGTATTGCGACGATATGTACTAGTGTTTGAAAGAAACAATATCCTCATGGATGCTCATGGGGGTGTCGTGGGAGGGCATTACGCAGGAAGGGTTACCTCGAAGAGTATTCTACGTGCAGGGCTGTGGTGGCAAACCCTCCATAAGGATTTAAAATTCTATTGCAAGGCATGCGACATGTTTCAAAGGACTAGCAGGGCATCGCGGAGAGATAAGTTGCCTCTAAACCCACAGATGACGTTACAACCTTTTGAGAAATGGGCAATAGATTTTATGGGGCCCATTTACCCTCAAGGAAATAAGATGGGTGCGTGGTAAATTATCACCAACACTGAGTATTTGACTCAATGGGTGGAGGCACAACATGTGAAGGACTGCACAGGCGTGACTGCTGTGAAGTGTTTCTTTGAGTATGTACTAATGCGATTTGGGTGTCCATATATTTTGATGAGTGATCATTGTATGCACTTTCTGAATGAAATGATCAGTGCGTTCATGATGGAATTTTAGGTATATCACTAGAAAAGCATGCCCTATCACCCATATGGTTTTGGGATGGTGGAAGAATTCAATATGGAGAATGCACTAACCAAGGTTTGCAATGCTCAGCGAATGGATTGGGACCCAGACATACTCGCAATACTATGGGCTTATCGAATGACGTGTACCCTTTATGCTTGTATATGGTTTTGAAGTAGTGATGCCAATGGAGTACATTGTGCCTAGTCTATGCATAGCAGTATTCATGGGTATGACATATTGTGGAGCCCTAGAAGAGAGGCTCATGCAGCTTACCAAGCTTGAGGAAGAAAGGTTTGTGGTTGGATTTCACCAACAGGTACAAAAGGATTGCAAAAAAGCATGGCATGATTGACACATTAAACTACGCAGCTTTAAGGTAAATGATCTGGTTCTGTTATATGACAGCGAGTTTGATAAATTTCTAGGGAAATTTAGGATGCACTGTCTAGGGACCTATGTCATTAATGAGATTACCGACGGTGGAGCAGTTCAGTTGGTCAAATTGAATGGAGATCCATTCCCAAGAAAGGTGAATGGCAGCTGATTGAAGCCATACACTGCTGATTAGGCCAGGTGACTATATGAAGGTAGCATAGTCTTAGTACTCCAAGTAGTTGAAAGGAGGCATGGGAGTATAAGCTACACTGCCCAAGTTGGGAAACTACACGATTGGGGGATTGCACAAAATTAGGAGATGTCACAGGGTTCACAAAATGCAGAGAGAGTTGCGCTACAAGGGAAAAACTACGCAAGTCAGCCGAAACGTGACCGTTAATGTTACTATTCATGAGTTGATGATGAGAACGCGGCCAAATGGAGCATGCCACTACATTTAAGATGAGATTTATGGGTAAGATCATTGAAATTTTGTCCCCAATCTGGCATTAATGAACTAAATTTTGAGGGAATGGTTGGATTTGAATTCAAAATGGCCTATAAATTATATGTGGCTGCCCAAAATAAAGCACTTGGCATTTTTAGAATTGAGTTGGTGAGCTCTCAGACATACATGAACTATGAATTCTTCGAAGAATTGCTTGACTAGATAGCGTTTGATCGATTTCTAGAGTCCAACTACAACATCATCCATGACATTATCCTAGGATTAAAATCTATGGATGTCAAGGCAGTGACAACCAAGGGGGCTGTGTCAGAAGTTGTTATGGAGGTAGAGGGGGCTACTCTAGAGGTTGTAGAGGTACTAGCTGAAGTCCCCAAGTCATCACGAATGCCTAGACTAAAGCCTACCCCAACTAAGGAGAGTGAGAAGGATAAGAAAGGAAAGTAGGCTTGTTACACTGAAATTTTTCACCATGACTATGTGCAGTTAATATGGCTCCATCAATAGTCATATTATCCTCCTTGTCAAGCCTCATACCTCTGCTCTTCATGTCAAACTTCAAAAAGAGAGAAAGTCACTTAAAAACATGTTTATCTCTGGGTACGCAGGTTATCTCTACCTTACCTGCGTGTACGCATCCCAAACACACTGTACCTGCGTACTTGTACGCTCTGTAAGCCAAAGGATGGGTGCGTACCCCTGTAAAGGTCAAAAGGCGCGAGTTTCATCTTTAAAAAATTACTTGTGGTCACTTCTAGAGCCTTCTAGAAGAGTGTTTGACGTGTATTGAGCGCCTCCAGATGGTTCATGCATCCCTATGATAGAGGAACTTATCCCATCAAGAGAGGAGCTACCCCATCCAAAAGAGGGAGTATCCCATTGATGTCGGAACTGAATAACTTCCTCTAGAACACTATAAATACAGGCATTGGGCCAAGGGAGGGGAGGTTGAAAGCTGAACATTCCAAAGGGTAGATGCTGCTGGAATTAGGACTT